>JAHKKF010514931.1:0-24969 GCA_019740295.1 Labeo calbasu
ACAAGAGCATATTAATATAATAGGCACAGACCTGTAGCGGAACTGACTTTACCCTGCGCTGACGTCACTTCCGATTTTTGTGAAAAAGGCTAATTATCGTACGTCTAGCAACACTGGACACAAGCCAGGTAACACGTCAGAAACGCAGTTATTGTCTGGCCCACTGATCCGGAAAGTCCCATTGCTTCTGTTCTGCAGATATTTGCTACACGTGCTACCATGCTGAAGCCTATTTGAACGAATTTGGCCGTTTTTTTTTCTTTAAATAACTATTATTTTATTTTATTAAAAATCGACAGCCTCAGTCCTCATTCTCTGTAATGCGAACTGGGACTCTCAGGGTCAAAGCACTGTGAAAACTCAAAACCTCCCCTTTTGTGTTCAACGGATAAAATATGGTTTTAAGAAAAGACACGAGGGTTAAGGTGAATAAATTATCACTGCTGGGCGAATTCAGTGCTTTTAAATGAACACAAAATGCAGTTCATCCAATGTCCACAAGCGCGACGTCTTGACTTGACACCTGTGTTTAGTTTACAGTAAAAATTACGTTTTTCCAAATCCACTGAATCCATACATTGGTGTAGCCTGCTTCTTCTTATTTTTTTGCCTTGAGACAGCAAATGTCCATTACTCACATTTCCTGTAAGCAGCGCTTTACAACTGTTTGCTTACTTCAGTTTCACTTCACTGTAGCCTACGCGGACACTCCTCCTAAGTGAAATAGGAGACGCACTTTAACACTTGGATTTCACCTGTATACGATTATCAGCCGCATCCACATTGAGAAGAAACCTGGAATCAATTTATTTATCCTTCATTAGCTTAATGTAACAACTGGGAACACGGCATTGTTCTCTGACCACAACACAAACCCGGTGTAACCTTTTCGCAACCCTTCTTTTACACGCCTTAGTTCCGGGTCTTTCCTCAGGTTGGGATAGTGATTATGGAAGTATGAGCGAGGCGCTGGAGTTGAAACCCATTCAAGTTGTCTGTGACAACAATAACGTGTCGAGTGGCCAAACGATTGAGGTAAGTTGTCAAAATGTATCTTTTATTCATCTTGCCTTCAGCTCATTGACAAGTTTAGTTACTCAAGATGTTTGTACAAGTGCGCAAACGTACAGCTCTAGTAAGACAACACTTTAAAGTTTTTCCCTGAGGGGCTTGAATTGTTTCGGTTTGATCGTAAAAAAAAAAAAAAAAAAAAAAAAAAAAATATATATCTATATATCTTTATCTTTTTAATCCCGTACACAAGGTACTGTGGTGGCTCCTTAATGCTCAGGTTTATACATGCCATAACCTGAATGTTTACCATATTCATATTTATTTACATTGTACTCCAAGGTAGAATACCATGTTTCCAGAGGAAAAGTCTAAGCTCGTTTGCTGGTTTTTACTGATTTAAGGTGGTATTTACTAGTTTAAACTGATTTTTCAGCCTGACCAAGCTTAATCTAGTGTGGTGGTTGTTTTGAAAACTTCTCTAAAACTAGCCAACAAACCAGCCTGACCAGGTTTTGAGATCAAATAAGACTAGCAAATGAACTTATCCTGGTGTGAGATATTTTCTTTTCAGCAGGATTACTATGGTGCATGGCAATAAAAAGTCAATAAATCTCTTGAAATGTTTTATAAGCGGATCTTTTTATGACAAAGCATGGCTGGCCCAGGCTTTAAATTATGTGGTGTGATTCTCAAAAATGTAAAGATATTTATGATAATTCATTAATAATTCTAAATAAAAACAACAACAACTATTTTTATTTTTAAAACATGAAACAAACAGGTCTAAAGAGTACTTTTTAAAACTCACCTGGCACACTTGGCACATTTAAAATAATGTTTTTTTTTTTTATTATGGACCCTCTTCTTTGCCCCCTGGCCTGTACCATTTTAATGTTTTGTTAGTAACTGTTGTCTAAAGATATTCATTTAGCAGACGTTTTATCCAGAGCGACTTACAATTGAGTAGTACAACAAGCAATCCATCATAAAGACGGAAAGTAAACGCAGGAAGAGCTCGTAATACAAAGTTTCAGACATTGTTCAGATTAGTACAAGATTGATGGGGAGGGATTAAGGAAAGAGAAAGCTTTCCTTAATTTTATTTACTTTCTACACTGCAACTGCACAGAGCAATGTTTTTCTCTTAATGCATGTATATATTGTATAAATATAAATTATGTCACAAATGTTCACAGGTGATTCCAGGGAATGGTGCTTGCTCAGACCAAGTCAGATCAGAGAGAAATGAAGTGTCCCCTCTTCTATCAACATCACAGGTGTATGCCACTTACTCATAACTTTTGATTGCCTGAAGAAATTAATTGAACAAAACTACGATAGTTCTGAGCTAAACCAAAACCATTTATACATTCATCTACATAAGCTGCTCCTTCCATTTTGTCTCACTCTGAAACCTGATATGCAGTGACTCAAATAAAAAATATGCAAACCTGGTTGAGAAATACAGAAATTGTCTAATATACATATGATGCATTGTTTTTACTCAAACTTATGTTACTCACGCAAGCTCCACTTAATATGTCTGCCCTAACACCTTGTACTGTGTGCAGATATTTAAGCAGCAAACTGAACCTTCAGTTAAGTTTGACCTGTCTGTCTGTTTGTGTGTTTTCAGGTCGCTGAGAACAATAGGGAACAGCATGTCCGTGTGGATAGTGATGCTGATACTGACTCTTTAAGTCAACCCAAGGTAAATCTGAAAAGCAACAAGCCATTACTCTGAGTATGTCTTCATGTGCAAATAATCCCTTTTTTTTTTGATGTCTCCCTTATCTGACATACTCGTATGAGATCTTGGGAGTCTTTACTAATGAGCTGATAAGTTAAATCAGGTTTGTTTGATTAGGGAGACATCTAAAATATGCAGTGCTGTGGCTTCCCATTCTGTTCTTGGAGAACCACTGACATAAGCAAATATATATATATATATATATATATATATACTGTAATTTAAACAGCTCGTAGTATCCAGACTTGGCTTTGAATAATACTAAATTATGGTAAGAAAGCCTTGTGGCTATTCCTCTTTGTTTGCAGTGGCAGAGGGAGTTGCGGAGGGTCAAGAGAGAGCTGAATGAGGTGGTGGTGTGGAAACTCAAACTATGGACATTGATACTTATCATTTTATCAGTCATTGCTCTGGTTATTGGGATCTCAATCATTGTGTGTGCAGGTATTGATGCTCCATTCAGATTCTTTGTCTACTGTGAACATTATGATATTGATGATGTCACTAGTGCAGTTTGTTATATGGACAAACTGCACTATTCTGCTGCTTTTATGCACTTTTAATAAGAAACTCAACTTTCGAATTCTGTCAATTTTATCACAAAACACAAACAATAAGTGTGTTTTTATCACTTATTTTGGTGTAACGGATTGCAGTAGCTGTGTTAGTTCAAGCGACACATGAACCAATCATCTCTTCCTCTTTAATTGTAGTTCTTGCACAAAATAAACATGAATGAAAATGTATGTACAATACGTTGAAAGAAACAATAGAACTTGCTGAAATATCTCACGCCTCATAATTGCTCAATCTGTTTTTCAGCTTCGTAAAGACATCAGTGAAACAGCTTGCAAACAATATATTTGAATTAATCTGTCATGAAAAGAACTTTTAATTTTAGACACTGTTTAAAACTTTTGACACTGTTTAAATGTTTATCAACAACAAATTGAAGTTGAAGTATAATTTTATTATTTAAAAATTGACACAAAAACCGCCTTATATGCGCTTTAAATGTATGTACAACTCATTTTATGTGAGTTTTGCTTTATTAAATACATTTAATTGATTAATGATTATTAAATAGCATTTGTTTTTGGTTTCTGTATTTTTGGCCAAGTGCATCCTGTCTTCTTGGCTGACACCAGTCATATCTGGCTTGGTCATCTGACACTGATGTTTAAAGTTAAGAAGTCAGAGAAGCCTTCCTCTATACATTCCCAAAATGTCAGCTGTTTCTAAGATGACTGAACCACAACATGTCTTTGAGCAATTCCTGTATAACATTCTGATTGTATTTAATGTTTTTTGCAACCCTGTGTTTCAAAGTTGGTCATGAAGATGAGGATGAAAAATATGACAAATCATCATTTGTGGTGGCACGCTTCTTCAGAGGAAATTTTACTCTGGACGGTAACAGTTTCACTTCAAACCCTCAGGATGAAGAGGCTATCAAAGAGCTGGAACAGAAGGTAATAACAAGAATGATCTAACTATTACTAGAAATTGTAGGTACCTGTGAAGTATGTTTGAGAAACCCATTTATTCGCTTTACATAACTTAACAACACATCAAACTCTTAAGTGTAAAGAAGTCAGAATCATGCATTTATTTTTTTAAATAAATATGGATTGAAAGATTGAATATTCACCTTATCGTTTTCAAATGTTTCACATCATTTCTCTGATTAATCTTGAATCTGAAACTAAATGAATGTTCCTGAAATGTTAAGTGACAGAAAATTATTTTGTATGAACAATTAGAAAGTACATTTACAACAACACTTACATGGGGTGTCTATGAGGCAAGATATTCTTGGATTTAAAAGTAGAAAAAACCTGTAGTATTGTAAAATATTAGAATGTTCTATTTGAATATATTTTCACATGTCATTTATTTCTGTGACGTAAAGCTGAATTTTCAGCATCACTTCATCTTCATTGCCACATGATCCTTCAGAAATCATTCTAATATGCTGATTTGCTGCTCAAGGAACCTTTTATTACTATTTATATTATTAACAATGTTGAAAACAGTTGTGCTGCTTAATATTTTTGTGCAGATCTTGACCTTTTTCAGAATTCTTTGATAAAAAAGTTCAAAAGAGCAGCATTTTTTGTAACAATGTAAAAGTCATTTTTAGTGTCATGTTTGCTCGTTTTAATGCAACCTTTTACACAAACTGGGTTTAGCATGTTTTTCACAGCGTGTTTGTGTTTTGACTATACTACTGAAATATTCATGTTTAAAAAAGAAATGACTTGCCCCTTGACTTTCAGTAGAAGTGCATGCATTACTGTACAGTAAACATAATTTAAATACTTTTTTCAAACAGTAGGACGAGTCTATCGGCAGTAGCAAAAGACAGACAGCATGCTTGTACTGAACTGAGAACATTATATTATTAAAAGTGTACCTGATGTGGATTTTTATTAACTGTATCTATTGAAAAAGCAGTTTTTGAAATGATTTATTGTACAATAGACATGACTAATATTTCCTAATTGTCAGAAAAACCTTGAATCATTCTGATTAAGGACATATTTCTTAAAGGAATAGTTCACTCAAAAATGAAAATCACCCTCATGCCATTACAAACCTGTATGACTTTCCTTATTTCGTGGAAAAGAATCTGACTCAAAGAACAAAGCTTTCGTTGGATATCATTACTGTTTAAAGCTACTATACAAGTCAAGAGTTTCTGTAGATTTGGAACAATCTGAGGGTGAGTAAATAATGACAAAGTTCATTTTGAGGGTGAACTAACCAGCCTGAGTGGGATGCGCCACAACTTGCACTTCTGCTTTCACAGTGGAAGTGTGTGTGTGTGTGTATTTTTTTTTTTCCCTCTCAGTGCTGTTTCTGGGGGGCACAGCACTGCATATTTGGGATGTTTTGTTTATCTAGTCGATCTGATTTAACAGAGCTCAGTAGTAGACTGACTCAAGTATGTGTTTTAGATGAGTTAGACATCCAGGAGTAGAATGGAAAAACACTGCAGTGCTTTATTTATTTATTTATTTTGCTATGTACATGTTTGATTGCTCAGTCACTCTATGTCTCTGTCTCCTATACACCATGATCAACCCTCAAGCTGAAAGAAGTGTACAGTTCGTCACCTGCATTGGAACGGTACTTCTCCAGTATCACCATAAACAATCTTCAGTGAGTCAGTTTCACACTCCATTGTCACATTTTAACACCTTCTTTTAAGTTTATTTTCTTGTCCATACCGTAGTGTGTCTTTAAGTTGACAGAATGACCTTTTAATGTTGTGTTTTGATACAGGGACACTACAGCCCAGTTTAAGCTCGAGTTCATGATGCCTTTAGAACATGAAGAGTTGATACAAAACACTTTGAGTCTAAAGATAGTTAAAAATGTGCTGCTCCAACACTTGTATGATCAAGACACTGAAGAACCTTTCTATATCATACCAACATCACTCCGGATGGAAGGTGAGGAGATATTTATCAAAATTAAATAATAATAGTAATAAATTATACATAAATGATAAAATCGTTGACACATTCCCAACAATTATTGATAATAATAAAAAGTATAAGTATGGAAATATTAAAGCTATCTTATATTTGTAGCAGTATACAAAATCTTTGCATGCAGAACTACCAAATATAAAATAAATACATTTGTATTATTAATAGACCTAACTATGATTTTCTTGTTTTTTTTTTTTTTTTTTTGTTTGCTTTTGTTTTTCAGTTGGGTAGACATGCCAAAATTAACTACAAGATGGATGTTGTAAATTGAACCACTGGTACCCTCATCAGAAAACAAAACATTCCATTCTTCACATTATTTCATTTGACTGCCTTCTGCACTCTTTAACCGATCTCCTAATATTAATTATTATCCACTATTAATAATTAACTCAGACTTTAGAGGGTCACTTCAAAATATCATTGCAATGTCAGTTTTCATAAAGTATTTTTTTTTTTTTAATATTTAACACTTCAAAACACTTAATTGAAAACTTAGTTTTTTATTATTATTATTATTATTATTGCTATTATTATTTTAAAATAGATAAATGCAGACTGTTTAGGAACGTGGAGGTTTACGTTCATCACAGTTTGAGTCTCAAAACACTGAAGTTCCAAACCTGTTCAGTTGCTATTATGGTAACGTTCATGTTGTTCCAAAATGAATTTCTGTAATAATGCTGTAAGTGTACTTTTATTGATTGAACACTGGACCTTTTTTTAATCACTGTGGTGCAGTTCTTTGTATGCATGTTAAATTTTTTTTAAAGGCTTTTTTTTTTTAAATAAAAACTTATAATGGAACTATTTTACTGTAACTGTAATTATCTGTAACTCATGTATTGCAATGCAGATGCTCAGGAGCCTCATTTTGTGGTAAGTAAGGTACAAAGGTGTACCTTTTTCCTTTTTAGGTACCTCAGTTACAGCTTTTGTACCTTTTAATTAATTTTATTTATTTTTGTGTAGTTCTTAAGATTATAAAATAGTCAAACATAGTATTTACAAATAGGTTTGACCCAAAAAAAAAAAAAATAAATAAATAAATACATAAAATAATTAAAAGGTACAAAAGCTGTAACTGAGGTACCCAAAAAACAGGCTTTTATAACTAGCCTGAAAGTTAAGTAGTAACAAATATAAAAGAGACAGTTTACCCCAAAATAAAACTTGCCATATTATACGTGCTCTTATTTGGTTTTCGTTTATCGGTGCATCTTTGCATCTTTTTTCTACAGTTATTTTCAGCAATAGTTAATGTTAATTTATTTATTGCAAATGGATGATTGAATGTATGTAGTTACCTTTTTGTGCCAGTGCATCTGTAGTGTTAGAATCTGCATTTGTTTTATTTTGTGTCCAGTAGGGGCCAGTACTGCTACCAGAAACAGGCAACATGAAATTGCAACTGCAACAACAAACTTCTTGTCAGGCAAGGCTGTTACCAAACAATTGGTATATTTTGATTTATGATATATTAGTTGAATATAATCTGATGACATGTAAACCAAAAGAACATTCCCACAAAGAGATCATTCTCTCTTGATTGTTATTGTGATGTCTCTGTAGTAGTTCACCAGTCAGCTGATCCTGCAAAAACTAGATTGACATCTAAATACTGAGACTCCTACATTATAGTAACAAGGAGAATTAGACCGTGAACAACTGTAACTTTTCCTTTGTCACATACGCAGATATACACTGTCAGAGTTGAAAACATATCAAGTAAAAATGTATGTGTGTATAAATACTGCATAAAATAATTGCATAGTTTCTCCAGATTATGTTGATCATCCTTTAGAATAGAAAGGAGCTTCTGGAGTCTCTTAGGATTATCAGTCAGATCAATTTCTCTCAGGTGTGAAGTGTTTGATCTCAGAGATGAAGCCAAAGCAGCACCACAGTTAATCAACCTGTAGAGAAGATAACACACTTTGCATTTTGCACAATGATACCGTATAATCAGTGTGTGAAAAATGACTACAGTAATGCACAGTCACTTTAACAGCCTGCAAACACATTTAACCAGATGCTTTGTGTGCTGGTTTAGTGCTGTGCCAGGTGTATTTAATCTTTTTTTAAAAAAATATATAATTTGTAGTGTCATTCTTTTTAGCACAAGCATGCCTAATTTCTATGAAAATGTGGGTTATAATGTGGCTAATGAGTCACCTGGACAGAAGAAGGGCTGTCATTTCTCATTGTCTCGTTTCACAACAAGCATATCACAATCGTGCTGACAGTTGCACAGACGTTAAGATTTATATAGATTAAAATATTAGTATCCAGACTGGAATTAACAAACAGTGTGTTATATGGACTTTAATAGATAGATTATGTTGCTAAAAATGTCCGTTCCACAGAAAACAGAATCTAGGACATCATGAGGGTGAGAAAATAAGACGTTTTTTCATGGAATATTTTTATGTTTGGGTGTAGCATAAGGCATCATTTCATAAAATATAATAAGTTCCGTGTTCTGGTTATCCTTAAATGATTAAAATTATTTATTACATAATGCTACTGTTTGTTCTGTTTATTCTAAAAGACTTTAGTATAGTGTGTCTATGAATCACACATAAAACTTCACTGATTAAATTGCTTTCAGTTCGCTCGGGCAATTTTAAAACATTAATAAAATGTATTGGGTTTTCTCTCATTTTAGTGTGACTAGACTAGGATTGACTCTGTATGCACTAATATAAAAGAAAATCAAATATAATTTTATTTATTTATTTATTTATTTTTGGCAGCAAGTTAAATCCAGTGTCTCTAACAGCACTATAGGGGTAAGTGTAGAGTTAGTTAAACTATTGTTAGAATCATCTGTTGCATGTGCTCCCCAGGTTCAGTGAGGTTTTGAGTTTTCGTTTTGGTTGTATAGGCTTTTGGTTGTATTTGGACAAGCCCCTTTTCTAAGTAACCCTGTTGTAGCTTCCCAAAGGGTAAATTACTTTTTTTTTTTCCAGATTGAGTGATGATATAATATGGATATTGTGTGTATGAAAAACCGTGCAATATACAATCGTTTACGCCCTTGAAAAATTTTACATCGCTCCCCAGTGGCCGATTTCTGTTCCGATCAACCTCTGTTAACTTTGTCTAACAGGTGTTTAAAGTTCGTCAGCCTATGGTGGCCACTTGTGGCACTTTGGATCAAGACTGTGTGGACCAATTTTCATGTTGATAGGACACATGGTTGTGTAGTTACTGTCGTTTTTATGTTTTTCTCCCTGCCCCTTTATAATGTTTTGGCATCCCTCTGTGACAGAAACTTTTTTTTATATATAATTCTTGATAGTTACTCTCCAGAGAATCTTCCTGCGCTGGTTTGGTTCCAATTGGGCGAAAAACCTAGGACTAGTTTGCAAAAGTAGGTTTTTTCAAAAAATGCTAAATACCTGAAAATTTCACCAGACAAATTTGTGGTGGATGATGGGCAAATCTGAAGCATGTGTTTTGTCTGGCGTGAGCTATTGATCGCTGTAGCGTCCCCGTCGGCCAAATGGGGCAAGACTTGGTGACACTGTAGACAGTATGAATACTACCATCTCTCCATGGTTCAAGTCTCTACAACTTATGGTTTGGTCTGCCTGATCAGTTTTACGTGGAGATTGCTGATCCTTGGCCATTCTAACAATTACAGCAGGGTTTCAGCACACACACAAGAACATGTTCGATTATCAGAAAGATCATCTACAGTGAAGATTCTCCAGTACATCAGAGAGCAGTATCACTCCTGAATTTTGTAATTCATTCTCAAACAGATAGAGATTTCTCAAGAGTGAGGGTTTGAAGAGCTGAAGTCAGAGCAGCAAAACTTTTAGTGGTGACAAAACAATTATTCAGCCTGTAGAAAACACTGGCACTCTTATCGCTCTCTCATTTCAGACAACAACCAAAAAAAACTAACTCATCACCTATCAAATCAATATTTAATGGATTTGTTAAACTGAAGTCTAAAATGTCACACAATGTATGGTTATATTTTAAGACTCATTTAAGCAGGATAATTAATATTTCTTCTTTTTCAGAAATCTGTATTTGTATGCAACATTGTCAACATTCATTACATAGGTGAGTTTACCTGTCCTTAAACTGTACCAATATGAATTGTGTTGCGATTTGTGTTTGTATTTACACATTGTCATAGTTCTTAGTGAAACACAACCTTCAGTTCCAGCCATGCTTCAACGTACCTGCTTGTTAGTTTCTAGTGATCCTTAACTCCCTGATTAGTTGGTTCAGGTGAGTTTGATTAGGGTTGGAGCTAAACTCCAAGGAGAAGGGTGGGATTTGATTTTAGAGCAGAAGCCTGTGGTGTTGAAAAGGCCCAGTATTTCATAGAATTTGCTGATTTGATGTGAATCAAATGTGATTGACAGTTAGTATGGCCTGCAAACAAGAAAGACAACATTTAGTACCGTCCTGTCATTAGCTACGTTTCTATTACCCTTCAAAATGCACAAATTGAAGTTGCGAATTGAAAATACGCCTAATGGAAACACGTCAATTTCACAAAAACTCCTATGTATCGCAAAAATGTTTTTACGCTAACATGAGGTGGTTTTTTAGGCAATGTTTCAGAAGCACAAGTTTTGTGCAAATCTGTTTTCGAAACACACCGGATGGCTCAATTATTGTTTGTGCGTTCAAGAAAAGTGTGTTTGTTTATATCTTATGCTTATATGTTTCTAACATCTTGTTTTTTGTCTTTAGTGTGAGAAGACTAGCGAGTGTTCGAAGTGAATTCAGCCATTAATCTCGAAAATTTGTGTATTGTTTTATGTTTAGATTATATTATTTGTTTAATTACCATGTAGTATTGCTACATGTGAATAACTATAATTATAGTTAATGTTTGTCTTGTTAATTACTGTCATATTCACTTATGCTCAGTACTATTCCTACTAGACATGGTGCTCTGTTTAATCCTCTTGTTTAAAGGGGTCATATGGTGCGATTTCATGTTTTCCTTTGTCTTTGGAGCGTTACAAGCTTTTTGTGCATATATATGATCTGTAATGTTACAAACTTTAAGGTCTCAAACCCAAAAAGATATTCTTTATAAAAGTTAAGACTCACGCCGGTTTCATACTGCACGCGTAAGCAGGATGTAAGCAGAGCAGAAGCAGCGCGCAGCCATTTTGCTTTCACACCGGCAGCGTTTGCAGCGCGCACTGGAACCGCGTCTTTTGTACAGACTTCGCTATAATATATAAAAATATATGTATTACCTATAGTCAAAAAAACGTAAGCAAATATTTTTTTTGTTTACATATATTAGAAACATTAAATGTACATACATTATCCATCACAAACAACTTAAGGATAATCCATAACTGTCTACATATCAGAGTTCTTCATAGAAACGTATTTTAAATGATCAATTTATCGAAAATTAAGACAGAAATGTAAAGTACAGTCACGTCTATCACAGATGTCAATATTACGTGCTATATTGTGTTTATCTATCTATAGTCCTATTGATTTGTTCGCTCGTGGGCCAGCGTACATTTGTAACAAAAAAAATTACTTACCATCTACACCAAGAGATTCTGCAACTTCCTCCGATGCTTTTCCTTTGCCTGCAAGTCTTTATACAGCAAATGTTGAGGATCATAAATGACTGTATGTTTCTCAACTTCTACGATGAGACGAGTGTCGTCCATGATGGTCTTCTTGGCAGTTGCACTCTGAAAACTACCCGCCTGTGACACGTGCGTTTGTTTACAAGTGTCATCATGATGTCCGCTTGACACCTGTTCTTATGGCAACATGTAGTTGTAATAATAAATATAAGCTAATATAATAATTACAATTAATCAGTAACGTCAGAAAAAAAAAAAAACAGTATAAATGAATTAAACTTGTTTTGGAAGTTCGGGAAAAAAATATTTTTTATCTTGTTAATTACATAATACTGTGTTTACAATACAGTAGATATCATCAATGTACTTTTTGGGGTAAAACTGCTACTTTTTCCTGTGTATTTTGGCCATATTCAATACATTGCCACTGAAAGCGAGAGTAAGCGGTGCAGCAAAAATAGACTCGGGGCCGAAACGATCGCTGCACTGACGCTTCTGCTCTGCTCCTGCTACGCGCTGCCGCGCCGCCACTGCGGGTGGTGTGAAGGCTCTCATTCGTTAACATGGGCGCCGAAAAAAATATGCGCTGCTTACGTCCTGCTTACGCGTGCAGTGTGAAACTGGCGTCAGCCATGCCTTTCTAAAACAGCTCATTCAAACACGCCCCCACATGTCTACGTCACAGTGTCGGAAGATTTGCATAACACTGCCCAAATGTATATGCAAATAAAGAAGGCGTAACTTTTATTCTAGCTGTAGTATTGTTGCAGCCGCCATGTTGTGGAGACGCTGTGTAAGGTTGCGAAAGCGAAAATACTTTGTTTGGGCTTCAAAATGAGTACACAACTAGAAATAACTGGTTAAGTTGTATTTACAACACTGTTCAAGAACAGTACAACGCAAATATTCGTACTATATATTTTAATATTATATAGGCCTAATAATACCACCCCAGCAAACAAAAATATTTCTTAATCAGTGGAAACTGTTACAGTGTTTTCTACTGTAGTTCTTAATTTAAGAACTAAGAAAGACCGTTCCATTAAAAGAAGTGGAGTCGTGGCCACATACCACTTTGGGAATGTATTATTTTTCTAATAATTTCAACTGTCACAACAACACATCAAGACATTATTCAGATTATTTGTTTCTAGACATCTGTCATGTTTCCGCCCTGAAATCTTGTGCACGTTGAACAATTTTTTTACACACATCATCCCAAACTTTATGTTGCAAATTCCAAAATGTCATTTTAGAGCTAATAACAGAAGCTTGAGCAATTTATACAGGTATGCAGTCTAATGCAGTTATTAGAACGTGAGAGAGATTAAGCGTGTGTGAATACCTGCGTCTGTGCGTCTCTCAGGAGTGTTCAGCAGCATCGTCTACTAATAGTGAATCTTTAAGTTAAACTGCTTCAGGAACTGTAGCTTTTCAGCTCTATTCTACTGATAAATTAGAATAATGTCAGTAACCACTGAGCTACAGTGTGGATTACATGTAACTGCCTCATGACCATGCCAATTTCAAAAGGTATGTTCATCCTTTCAGAAAGCCCGTACTCAGCCTGCTGGGCTTTTCTCACTGGCTTGTGTTTGAACTGCAAGTTCAGCCCACAGAGTTAATACAAGTGAGGTGAGGGGCGTGGTGCTTCACAGAAAGAGGTCCAGTGGCCACGCAGACACCCTCTACAGGCAGCTGCCATTTTGTATGGTGCAGGGCTGCATTTCCCAAAAGCATTTTACGCCTAAATTGATCGTAGCTCTGTTGGTTTCAATATGTCTACAGTGTACTTAAAGCTTACGCTGCTTTTAGGAAACACAGCCCAGATCAGTCCACAAGCATTACAGCTGTGAAAAACCCAGAGAAACCCCTGCCAGGTTAGTGTACGGTCACTACTGTGACTTTCTTAACCAGTATAGTCATTTTGCACAGTTAACCAGTCAGTTGAAAACTAACTGGATTAGATGAATAAGAGATGCTAGAGGTGTAGAATAAAACATCAGGCAGCCCAGTGCAGATTGAAAGCTACATGAAAGGTTTGCATGGGAAAGCACCTAACAGCCCTGGATGATATAAACAGCAGGCCTGCAGCAGCAAAGGATTCTAAAGTTCAACAGGAGAATCAAACACTATACAACTGGATCATCCTGTAGGTGGCAGCGATGTTCTCTTGAAACTCAGCAAGGTGCTGTTACACCATGGCAAACATACTTTGTTGACCTTTTCCGTTCTGGACGATGGTTCAAAGCGTACCATCTTACTTCACGATGTAGCACAGCAACTCAAACTCAGTGGGCAGGCAGAGAATCTCTCCTTGGAACAGTCCGACATGACACAAGTCATTTCAGGTGCCAAGGTGTCCTTTATTCCTTCCCCTGCCTTTCAGCCCATTAAAAGATTCAAGATACAAGATTTAAAATTCAAAGCATTCTCAAAGGTCTGCCTCTTTATGGCTTCTCTCAGGTGCAGCTACTGTTACTCGTAGTCTCTGATCACCACTACTTGATTACCCCTGTAGAGCCTATGTGCTTCGGACCTCGAGGTGGTCCAACTGGTTTTAGAATTAGGTTAGGCTGGACACTGCAAGGGCCTGCAAATGTAGTTCAGTACCAACTCTCAGCACAGCAGTGTCTCTTCACATCCGTTGCCTCCCCAGCATCACAGCTTCTGCAACATGTTGAAAGACTCTGACAGTTAGACACTTGGGAGAAAGTGGTGACATGCTCAGTCCTATGATCTTATGTCAGTACTTACAGTTTATAGTGAGGATTCTCAAATCCACCAAACAGGTTCACACCTGAATTGCTTAGTTCATTCAGTTTTTCCAGTTTTCTCAGGTGAGAGGGGTTTTGTTCTCAAAGCTGAAGCCAGCAACCTTTATCTGTGACACCACAATTTCTCAACATGAGAAAAATGACACATTTTTCACTACAAGTTTTCAATGTCCATCAAAATATTCAAATCCACAATAGAAGTTTAACGTAAAATTTCTACAGAGGCAGGATTACTGTTTTTACTGTTAATTACTGTATGACCAGCTAAAGTTCTGGTGAAGGATCAAACATATTAAAGTTCATTTAGATTTCAGAGCAAGCACATAAGACCCTAAAGGAGTATTATTTAATAAGTTAAAAGCAGAACCTCTGGCAAATGGTTATTGGGGTTTAAAATTGGAGTAGCAAATCACGAGATGTGATGGAGATAAATGAACAATCATTTTGTGCTTAGATGTAGTGTACTAATTGCTAATGATTATTACATTTTTAACATTTATTTTAAAAGCTTACAATTAATTATATGTCTTGTTGAGGACAAATACATGTATATAGAGATGATCTTACCGCAGTGTTTCTATATTCACATTTCTACAGTGCAGATTTTTCAGTCCAGAAGATAGCTGCTTTGTTCCTGAATCCCCTAGTTTAATGTCAGACAGGTTTAGTGCTCTCAGGTGTGAGAAGTCTGATCTCAGAGTTGAACCCAGAGCAGCACACCATCATTTGTGATGTCACAATCACAAAAACATGTAAAAAAACAAACAAACAAAACAAAACAAAAAACACCACACACAGATAAATTATTTTCTGTGACATTGGTTCAATATCAACTTATTCCAGCAATTTTTAGCTGTACAAAACGGTTCATTTTGCTGCTTAATATTGCAAACTGGTGTGTCTAACCGTATTATTTTAATATATTATCTTAATTATGAACACACTGCTTTGTAGTGCAAGGCAGTTTTACCATTTACTACACTTTCACTCTCAGAAAAAAAAAGGTACAAAACCTGGGGTGGTATCTCGTTAGACAGTACACATTTGGACCTGAAAAGTCCATATTAGTAACTTAAAGGTACATATTAGTACCTAAAGTGTACAAATTAGTATCTAAAAGGTACAAAATTGCACCTTCTGAAAAGGTACTGCCACAGTGCCACTTTTGTAGGAAGAATCGCACATTCACAGAAAAAGGCTTACTTCCGTGTTGAAAAATAAGGTGGACATTATTACCTGATTTTGTTTCGGTACATTTGTTCATTCTACATTAGTTTGTTTCTTGTGTTCTGTAGCGGGTGGGAGCGTTTACTAAACCTAGTGTCTGCTGCACCTACATGACTAATTCGCTGTGTTCTGGATTCACTTTAGTGCCATTGAAAAACCTTTTTTCTAAACAGGGATATGTTAACGTTGTCACTAATAGTCTAAACTCTTAACAAGATTACACTGTACTGATAACACTGTTTGGCTAAAAAAGTGTGTATATGTTGAACATTATGTAAATTAAAAGTCTTAAAGGGGTCATCGGATGCCCATTTTCCACAGGTTGATATGATTCTTTAGGGTCTTAATGAAAAGTCTCTAATATACTTTGATTAAAAATTCTCAATGTTTTTGTAAAACAACACCCTTTTTACCTTGCCAAAATCAGCTCTGCAAAAATCATCTCATTCTAAGGGGTTGTTCCTTTAAATGCAAATGAGCTCTGCTCGCCCCACCCCTTTCTTCTCTCTGTGGTAAGACGGTCTTGTTTACATTAGCATTTAGCCACTTTTAGCCGCTAAACTTCCTAACTACCACGTTATAAGGAAAGGCGATCGCAAAGATTCATAAAACAACGCTTATACTCACTTCTGCTGTTAGTGAAGCTGGATCATGAATGATTCGCGCGAACATAGACGGATATATGCAGATCGGGAGGCGCATTCCATTCACAAACAAATGTAACAAACATCTACTGCATCTTCAGCGGCTCAGATGTCGGGAGTAAATGACGACCACTATGTTCATTATTACATCCAGCAACACAACACCTCAATCGCTCAATTGGAGATATTCTTGTCTAACTTACATCCCTGCTCTGTCAATCAACTATTGTGGGTGCGGCTTCTGTCGGTGTGAATTTTCCTATTTTTGTTATGGTGATTGTTGGAGTCCCTACACCTGTTGTGATAATTAATCCTGTGTATATTAGTTCCTGTCTGTTCAGCTTCCCTTCGTCTGATCTAAGTGTTATTTTGTTATATGTGTGTTTACCTGCCCTTTTTTTGGATTTTCCTTGCTTTACCTTTATTAAAGACTGTTTATGTTGAGCTCCGTGTCACCTGCATTCTCCAACAACGTACACCCTGACACATACAGGGCTGAGACTTTGCAGAAAAAATATAGAACTTTTAATACTTTTCTTTTAAAGTAATATCAATGTTAATATTTATTTATAAACAAATAATTAAAGAACTGCATTTAGCCAATGTGTTTATTATTTTTATTATTATTACTGTTGTTGTTGTTAGATTAGGTCAGATTGGGTTTTAAGCAGTTACTATTGGATAGAACAACAACTCTGCTAATGCCAATATTAAGATTTCTTCTGGTCTTGCTCATCCCAAAAATTATAATTCTAGATGAAAGTATATTTTAGCATGTGAACATGCACTATTGCTAACTAGTAGTTATCTAACACAAAATTCTCACTTTAAGTTAGTTCAATAAAACATTATTTGTGTAAATTGACTTTTTCTTGTTCAACACCTGCACCCTACTTAAGGCTTGATGAGTAATGAAATACTTGGAACTGTAAGCAGGACGCTTCTTTTCAAGTGTCAAGGTACCAAGATTATTCCTTGCAGTTATTATAACAGCTAAGTAAATTATTTTTTGTGGTGGTTGTTGTTATGTGGGTCAGTGCCAGTATGTTGGATGTCTGTATTCATTCTACACATACATGCATAAAGAACATTAGAATCATCAGTGGAGAATATATAAATACACAATTAAATGTTATTAATTAAATATAAATTGAGATGACAAGAATCAAAACAGAAGCACAGAACAAAACAGCAATAAGGTTATTTAAAAAACAAGGAGATTTAATTTAGTAATCAGGATAGTACTACTTAAATCAGACTGGCCTGGGTGGCATGCCATCTGTCTGATTAATCAACTTCACCTCTTATTTACTCCTGTTTTTATTAGTAGAAAATCCTGAGCAGATGACTTGCAGTTTTATTGGGGAAATGTTTTCTGCACAAAGTTTGCTTAAATATGCTTAATTATTTCCAGTACATCAGTCACAATTTTAAATCTCAAAAGCTATTACTTGATTTTTCAGTTTTCCACATCAGGTTTTCCTGGTCTAAATTAAGATTATACAAAAATAATTCATTTTCATATAATTAAAGTACCAAATTAGATACACTTTACTCAAACCACTAAAAACCTAAAAATAATAGTATGATCATTTAGTATGATTTCATTTATGTTGCAGGGGATATAATTGAAGAAGTCCCAAGAATCTCAACAGAATTAATGTAATCTGTTTTGGAAATTGTTAATCGTCTGAAGCCAGATTTACTATAACGGGAGCACTGATCTTTGATAGTCTGATTGATTTATCCTCTGCATTTAATCTCAGTGTGTTTGCAGTTTGTGTTCCTGAATGGATCATGCACATGCCAGTGGAAGCTCATGCAGATCAAAGATCAGGGTCACACATGGGTCAGCTGTGTTTGATAAACATGACATGCAGAGTTGAGTTTAGAAGTGAGTCGTCAGGTTTGGCTAAAGAGGATTAAATATCACTTAAACAGTCATTTAAAAAATGTAACTAGTTTTAATTACTGACATGTAGAGTTAAATAACCATTTAAATATCTACCAATATTTAAATAATACTATTTACCAAATAACACCAAATTAGAAACAAATAATTAAAGATTATCCAGAATTTCCACCCCATTTTCAGTTCTTCCAGTTCCAGTTCAAAAGTTTGTGTACTTGTTTATTAAACACACAACAGTGTCAGTGAAGAGCTTATAAAATTAAGAAAACACTTGTGAACACAGTATTTTATTGTGTGTCATTTGAAGCTGTAATTTTGTCAAATTTTGCAAAAAGTGTATTTTTATTGCGTTTACATATACACAATATATATAAAATAACTTGGAAGCAATTAGCCATTGCAAGACAAATAAGTAGACCTACTTGTTTTCTTATATGTATTATAGAAAAAAAACGTATAATAAAAAAGCTCTTTCTATTCTATTTCTTTTTTTTTTAAATCTTTTTATTTGTTAAAAAAAAAAAAAGACCTGCGTTAGACTAACCGGGACTTGTCACAGCACTTACATATTTGATTGCTTCTATTGTTCTCATTTGTAAGTCACTTTGGATGAAAGCCTCTGCTTAATGATTAATTGAAAATGTAAATGTACATATTTTGAGACATGGTCGAAAATGTTCCTGATTATAAAACACAAATTATTACTACTGAGTACCTTGTTCGTATTTCAGTGTTCGACATTGTCACAGTATTTGATGAACATTTTTTTAGATCAATTTAATTTACAAAACAAACAGTACTATAAGCTAGATTTTCATGAAGAAAATAGATTTTCTGAAGAAAAATGTAATGTTGCTCATGCTAAACTTGCTGCCACAATGTTGAGTTTTTTGGGTGGTTGCCAAGGTGTATTATTTTTATCATGTTGCTGTGTGGTTGCTTTAAATGTTTCCTAAGGAGTTTCTAGTGTGTTGTCAGGTGGTTGCATAGTGGAACAATCAGAAATTGTTATCATTATCATCATTAAGTAATAGCACACCTCTATTCAACAAAGTATAATGCATGTCTGTAGCACAAATGGTGCAGGATGAGTTAATAGATAATTTTAACTCTAAATACAAACAATAATAATAATTAAACCTGCCTTAATTACTTCCTAAACATTGACTTATATCCTTTCAAAGAAAAAAATTCACTACTTAAATGTTTTAAATTTAGCAGAGCCCTGCTAAATTTTGTCGCTTGATACAGGTTAAATCTCCTGATACACTTCTTAAAATATCCTCCGCCCTAGTTATGTTCCACAACTTCGGTGGACTCAAATATAGCTTCGTCTGAAGGGTTTTCCTGACATGAAACTCAGAAATCAAACAAAAAAGTCACACTGGGCAGGGTTTACTCAGAAAGGCCAGGAATATTTAAGCTTATTGGCCAGATCTTGACCTCTCCATTGAAAGTGATAGATCATTCTATGCTAAGCCCTTGCAGACAAGGTCAGGAAGTTCAGGATCACAGCAAATCATGACCTATCCTGCCAAGGGGGAGGGGTAAGTCTATATGGAGACTTTCCGATTTCTCTCTTTGACAGCCATAGATGTCCTTTAGTTCTTGGAAGATTTCAACAGTTATCCAATTAAAGGGTTATCTCTCCTTTTAGATGCCTTTAGGCCTTTAAGCTTTGTGCCGTCATCAACAGTCAGTCCCAGCTTGAAGCAGCAAACTGTTCACAGCTCATACTCAGTAAACAGCAGCTACTGTTGGACTTCTGGATTTGACAAAGCAATTCTACTTTTTATTTCTCTGAGGAGTTATGGGTGCCCACGGATCCAGCCTGGATGAAGTCTTGGCTGAGGATATGCACCACTGGTACAACAAGTTCATGAGGGAATCGCCATCAGGTCTCATCACGCTTTTTGAACTCAAAACCATGTTACAGATGCAGGGGATGTCTGAGGAAGCCAGTGGCTATGTGGACCAAGTCTTCTTCACCTTTGACATGGATGGGGTGAGAGAAATGTGTGAATGGAACATCTAGGTATATTTTGCAGATTCAGTTGATCTTAAAGGACACCAAAATCTTTAAACAAGTTCTTAGTCACATATCAATATTCCAAACTTAGATAAAAGACATTATTGTTGCAGTCAAATAAATCATTAAATCATCAGACGGCATTTACGTATCACTGAACATAAGCCAATTACTAGCCTACAGTCCACAGGAATCCATTTTACAATCCAGTCAAACTGTCTGAGTTACAGGCTACATTCGCATTAATCTGGATAAACTTGAAAACATATATTTTGTACACATATTACATTCCTGTCTGAAAATTTACATTTGCTGTCATGTGGAAAAACATGACAGCTGCGTATTACACCATACATGAAATGGCGATTTTAAATATGACCTGGACACACCAATAAGTGTTGGTGTATTCTGATAATAAAATGACTGTGCCAGAAAAATGGTATGAGAACATTATTATGCCTGGCCTCTCCGAATCATCGCATTGAGGTTTGATTACATTTTATGCTTATGCAGTAAAGTACTTTAAGAACGTTTTATCATTGTAAACAAACAATTTTTGGAAAAATTCTTAAGGCCTTTGTTTTATGTGTACAGTGTGCATGACACAAATGTCATCAATATCATCATAAGTCCATAGTCTGATTTTTCTAACCATGTACACAATAATGTATGCTCAGCTTGCATATGTGCTGCTTCTTGGTAATAAAAATTGTTAATAGAATTGTTAATTTTCAAGACCCCAAACTCTAGTCTAAACTACTACAAAGACATTTTAATGTGCTAAAATCACTCTGCATACAGATGGTGTGTGTGGACATTGAGTATGCTGGTGATTAAATTTTTTAAACTGGATTCTTGTTTAGCTGTTCAATGTAAGAATGCATCCTGTTTGAAAGGCTCTTTTTTTATTTATTAATGTTATGATATATATTTTATAGTCAGACATTTTCTTTCTTTATTTCTATTTATTTCTTGCTTTTTTCTTCCACAGGATGGCTATATAGATTTTGTAGAATACATCGCAGCTGTAAGTCTGCTACTGAAAGGAGAGATAAACCAGAAACTGAAGTGGTACTTCAAACTCTTTGATCAGGATGGAAACGGCAAGATTGACAGAGATGAAATGGAGACCATATTCAAAGTAAAGTATTATTATTGGATTCAGTGATCTGTTGACAAATATTTAGGCTAGAGTTGTTTTAAAGGTGTGCTCAGTCATAGCATTTACTGATGACATAGTACCAGTGGCGTAGTAGAAATGCACTATTCACAGTTAGACGTGATTTGTTTATTCCTCAAACAAAAGTTTCCAGTATTATAGAGACAGTTTTGACTGGTCTTGAGTTCTCAACATGGAAGCCTCCATGAGGCGAGAGGAAAACATTTGCTATCAAACTTCTGATATGATTACAATCCTCTTCTCATAAGGCGCTATCATTTTTAAAATATACTAAAAAAAATACTGTTACTCTTTATGTGTAAGTGTTTTTAATGATGAAATGGCTGAGTGTATCTTTAAATAGACTACTGTAGTAGCGACTTTAGAGAAAGCAGTTTGCTTTTAATCCTAACCTAAATCCATGATGGCCATTTCCTGAGCTCCTTCATTTTCAAAATGCAGTTTCTATTCTATTACACCTCTCCATGGGACAGAAATATTCAGAGAGTTTTGTACTTCTGTATTGTTTAAGTATAACTAAATTAATCTTATATGCATTGATTGCATGCAAAAAGGAATTATTTAAATAGTCAAATTTTATACTTTCCACATACTACTTTTTAAAAAGATCATTCATATAATATTACAGTTTTTGTTAATATTTTGTAGTTTTTTATTTTATGTTTTCCATTTTTATTTTCCAAATGTTTATAGGTAAAGTAATTATATATATTCTATGTCAGCAATTTTTGGACACATAATCTGATCTCATTAACATCGTTTGAAACCACATAACAGATTTTGTTTCTGAAGGGAGGACAATTAGACTGTTGCAATTAGACTGTGGCACTGCGACTTGTCATGTTAAATATATATATTTATTATCTTTGCTTAGGCCATCCAGGACATTACCAGGAGTTATGATGTCCCTCCAGATGATATTGTGACTCTGATCTATGAGAGGATTGATGTCAATAATGAAGGTGAGATAGATTATAGTAACCTACAGCATCATTTTATTTGAAACAGATTACATAACATTAAGTCCTAAGTCCTCCTGTTGTACTCCGTGTTGTTTAATATGCTTTATGCTCAAGGTCACAACTCCACAAGTCTTTTCTGTTCAGGATTGAACCTGCAACCTTTGTACAGTATAATCAGCCAGAATCTAAAACCATTAGGCTAAAACCACTACTGCAATTAACAAGGGTAAAGATTTAGATTTCTTTATAGAACTAAGATAGAAACAAGGTTATGGACTAAAATGAATATTCATTACAACATCTATACACAGAGAACAAATTTCAGTGGTAAAATGTCTGGTCTATCAAGGTCA
Organism: Labeo calbasu; assembly: GCA_019740295.1. Taxonomy (NCBI): domain Eukaryota; kingdom Metazoa; phylum Chordata; class Actinopteri; order Cypriniformes; family Cyprinidae; genus Labeo; species Labeo calbasu. The sequence continues at coordinate 22,943 of JAHKKF010514931.1, forward strand.
ATATAACAGTTAAATAAACAAGAATATAATATAACCAATATAATGTAATCGGTTGAAGTTTGAAATCATATTGTGTAATTTAATTTATCATATTGTGGTTTTAATTTAATTTAATTTAATTTAATTTAATTTCATTTCATTTCATTTCATTACATTTAAAATTTAATGTTCACATTATTGAGAATGCATTGCGATATGCATTACAATAAGAATTTTTTTATTAAAACATTTTAAAAATGTGAAACATTTTAACAGTTCTTACAAACAACACTATATTTATCTATATAATATTATTTCTATACATTTTTATTTTGCGTATTTTACACTACGTAATTTTATTTATTTATTTACATATTTATTTATATGTTTGTTTTGAAATTGACCTTGGAAAGTATTTTCCCTTAAAATCGAATGCCTATAATTGGCAGGTGAGTTGACATTGGAAGAGTTCATCACAGGTGCTAAAGAACATCCTGATATCATGGAGATGCTCACCAAGATGATGGACCTCACCCATGTCTTGGAGATCATAGTCAATGGGCAGAAAAAGAAGGAGTGACTGCCAATGTTTGATGTATTGCACAATAAAAGGATCCCATCCTGATTAAAGATGATCAGCTCTGTGGCTTAAGAGCGTAAAACAGACTCAATAGAAGGTGAAACCTGCTAGCAGCATCTCAGAGGTGGACATGAGTGATCATCATCCGTGATTGTCTTTCATACACTTTCTCTCTGTTTCTGTGCCTCCAGATACCCAATTTAGTAGAACTCTCTCTTCCCTCTCTACTTTTAACTGCATCACCTTTACAGATCAGAAAATGTCATTCTTGCAGACAGAAATGACACAGGGGGAGATAAATCCATGGTTTAAATGGATCATTTGTCTTGTTTGCTGGGGTATGAAGCATGTTCTTAGCAATGGATACGCTATGATCTGCTGTGCTTACAGTGAATATAAAACATATTTGGACACTTAAGCCTCAGTTAAAATTTAGCAATGCAAAATATCATTAATAAAGCTAAGTAATGATATAATGATATTTATTTTTACAAAAAGATACCACAAACATACTTTCCAGAAAGCATGACTTGAAGCCCAAGTTTACTACTTGGTTTGATATTTTCTAATCGGGAAAATCTAATGAAATATGCATTCAGACTACTTTAAATGTGACTTACTTTAAATGTCCAAATACTGTTTAGGGGACACTGTGTAAGGAGGGGCCATGTTATAAATAATTGTACAGTTTTTCTATTGATGTATGTGATCTTCATTCTGAATTTTGACATTTCGTGCTGAATTATTTAGATAACTCTACAGTTCTAACCATTGCCTTACATAAATAAATGCAGTATGCTGCACATTTGGACTCCTGTTTCCTGTCTTACTATTACTATTGCTTTAACTTAGAGAAAATGATCTTTAAAAGTTTTAAAAGTTTGCCTAAATAAACAGTACTTATAAAATAGGTGTAAAAACATGAATTATCTGCTTACACTACCTTATGAATAAACTACAAGGGGTTATTTAAAAGTGAACAAAAGCTAAAAAGTTGACTCTGTTCCTATATTGTCAAGCATCTGGTCCTGGCAACAAAGTGAGAAATGAAAAGTATACAAAAATGTATAATTAATGTAATGTACAAATATTAATAAACTGTAGAAGAACTTTAATAGTTATTTGATTGACATGCATTGCTTATTGCATGGATGTGGCTGATCTACATCTACATTGTACTAAGGTTTCATGAGTGTTTCATTGAGTGTGAATGTAATATTTCTTCTATTATTTGAGCACGAGGAATACATTGAAAAGTTTATGTCACAATGAAGTATGTATTGTACCCTGCCAGCACACGTACATCACCAAGACATCTATTTGACGTCTGCATTTACATCTGCAATACATCTATAGGATGTTTCCTATCGAATGTCAAATAGATGTCTATTAGATGTCTTTAAGATGTTTATGATTTAGAATGTATGTAAAACTGACATCTTACAGACGTCTGTCAGATGTTTGTACA
>JAHKKF010514932.1:7936-21988 GCA_019740295.1 Labeo calbasu
AGCTGAAAATAGCTGGTTTAACATTGGCTGGTCTTTTAACAGGTCTTTGGCCAGCTAAAAAAAAAATAAAAATAAAAATAAAGAAATAGCCAAAACCACTTTAAACCACTTTAAAACCAGCCTGGGAGAGCAGTCAAAGCAGCCATTCAGCTTAGGCTGGTTTTAGCTGTTTTTCAGTAGGGAGTTTTTAAGCTCTGGTATAGTAATAAACAGCTCAGATGCACCACAGGTCTCTTTATGTAAAAGTTTTCACCTCCTCAGTGAAAGTCTATGGGTTTTTACAGTAGGTGGTTCTGATAGTCTGGTTTTCAAAAAAACGTAAGCCGGATCAGTTACTAAAGATACAGCAACTAACTTCAGACCTGAAGTTGAAGGTCTTCAGTCTGAAGGTCTGACCCGAGTTTGGTGGTTGTAGCTTTAAAGAATATTTTGTAATTTCATTAAAACAAACTCTTCTGTCTCAGTGTAGTTAAACCTCAAGGTTTTATTTAAGTGTAAAACAGTGGGGAATCCCTTTAAGGTTCAGTGAAAACAGGTTTACAAATGTGTCTCATTACAATTATCACATATTCACGCATAAATACAGTGGAAACCGCGGCTCTCCTGAAGAGCAGCGGTGCATTACAGCAAACAGAGGCGAACCTTTGACAAACGTTCGTCTGAACATCAGATTCTGCCGACGCTCTGGAGCTGCTACGGTCTGCATCGCACTTCCAGAAAACAGGAGCTTACAGCGAGCCGGTCTGACGGGGTTTCCTTAAACAAACATCCCGCACTTACTGCAGGAACGTCCTGCTGGATCACCAGCTCATGCCAGACACGATTACAGAACAACACATGAGCAAACAGGACTTGGTTTATAATGAAATCAACATCTCAGTGTTTTATTAGCTGTACAGTAGAGAGGAGCTGGAGAACAGTGATGGACCGACTGTCAGGAAAACCAGGACAGAGAGTCTAGAGAGACTCGGTGCTAAAAATACTGACAGAGAGACTGAGAGAGAGAGTGGGCGGGTCTCTACAGACCGATGCTCATCTCTGATTGGCTGCTGGAATCTCTCAGTGGGAATCACTGGCTCTTAATTCTCATCACTCATTAGAGGACAAAGCTGTTCGAGACCTTGAGATCATGATTCGATTCAGATTCACAAGCTCTGGATTCGATTCAATACTTGATTTGATTTAATGTTGATCTAATATTATCTAGATTTTAAAATCTCTCTCATTTAAAGCTGTACAACACAGGGAACACTTTCAGATGAGAAAGGAAGAGTTAAAAATTAAGAAATTAAAACATTTATTTTGAGATAGAGCTCTCAAAAAATGAATGGCATACAGAATATTAAAAAAAAATTAAATAAAAATGAGAAATGTTGCTTTGTATTTGATGTCATTTAATTTGATGTAATTCATTTCTTTCATAATTTTTTCATAATTTTTTTCTTAATTTTAGTTTAGATTTAAAACCAACAGAAAGCTGTACAACACAGGGAACCCTTTCAAATGAGAAAGGAGTTAAACTATTAGACAAAATTGAATACATTAAGAAATGTATTTTTTAAGATAGAGTGATCAACTCTCAAAAAATGAATTGCATACAGAATATCTGATATCTGACATCAGAAAATGTCATTTTTTAAATATATTTCATATTAAATATTCTAATTTCAAAAATATTTAAAATTGCACACAAGGCAGTTTTTTATATTTAATGATATCATTTTTTTTTCAATTTGTTGTTGGAGTAGATCCAAATTAGTGTTATTTTAGTACCAACCTGTTTTTATTTTTATATTTTTCATATAGACATAGTTTTAGCTGCTGCTGTACATCAAGTTAAATTAAATAAAAATAAGAAATGCTGCTTCGGCAGCTAGCAGAAATCATTTTATTAATTTATTTGATGTAATTTTTTTAATGGTCTTAATTTTAGTTTAGATTTAAAACCAACAGAAGAGTTAAACTATTACATAAATTAAGAAATTAAGAAATGTATTTATTAAATAACTGTATAAAAAATTAAATAATGTTTAAATATGTTTAATATTAAACACTTTAATTCTAAAAATATTTAAATTGCACATAAGGCAGTTTTGTATATTTAATGCTATAATTTTTTTAGTCCAATTCGTTGTTGGAGTAGATGCAAATCAGTGTTATTTTAGTACCACTGAAATACTACAGTAGTTTTTATTCATTTTGAATCAGTTTTTATTTTTATATATACAGAGAGACAGTTTTAGCTACCGCTGTACATCAAGTTAAATTAAATGAAAATAAGAAAAATGCTGCTTTTGCAGCTAGCTGAAAAAAATCTCATTAATTTATTTGAAGTAATTCATTTTTTTAATGATCTTAATTTTAGTTTAGTTATAAATAAATCAAATATATTAAAATTAATATTTTATATTATTTAAACGCCCATCATAGCCATTATTTAAACATACATTAAATAATGTCATCACTAACAGGTTTAGTAAAAATATAAATAAACAATAAACTTTGTGGTCCCTAAATATCTAAATAAAACACTGTAATCTCTCACAACACAATAAAGTGCACCAAAGCCACATAATAAATTGATATAATTTTGAAATCTCAGACTTTATTTCATACTACTACTACTACTACTAATAATAATAATAATAATAATAATATATTTTAAAGAAGTTCTGTTTACAAAACAACTGAAAACAGCACAGACTGAAAGACTGACCTTGAGATCATTGATATAAAGAATCGAACGTGATATTGTGAAGCCAGCTCTAGGACACAAGCTTGACCTTTAACCCCGAGCACGAGAGGTGTGTCACACGTGTGTCTTGCTCAAGTGTACCGGCAGTGAGCTTTCATAAGAAGAAGCTTTCATCCTGTCAGTGGAAAAGTACACATGCAAAACACACAGAGAAACACGCGTGTGCCGCATCTACGCAAACAAAGCCGGCAAACAGACAGCGGTGGACGATACAGTCACGCAAATGATATTGACTCTCCATCAGCTCAAATCAACAAGACCAGCTCATAACCGCGGACCTCGTTACGAGCATGTGCGATTATATTTACACAGACACGCGTGCGTCGTGGGATTCACCGGACAGAGACCTTTACTGTTCGTGCAAAACTCTTATTAACTCAATATTAATGTTTTCACATGATCGCTACACTAAACACATTCTCACAAAAGAGACTTTGAGTGGCTCACAGATGAGATCAGAAAAACAGAGCGTCTATTCAACACCAAACACACAACGAGTCCAGAGCAAACACGTGGATGCTTTACAGGACGTTCGGCGTCTAGATTTAATCGTCCTGATGATCTGTTAGTGTACATTCAGATAAACCGCAGGTCTGATCTGATTTATGTGCGATAATGAACACATACTACATCACAAACACTGTGTTTGTCATTTGGTTTACATGACATTCATCTGAATTTGGCTGCATTTCAGTTAGTACCGAGGTATGAAAACACCATAATAATCCAGATTTTAACCCTTGAGCATGCGGGTTTGAAAAAGAAATGTTTTTGCATTTAGAAATTAGACTGAAAGGACATACATGTGCATGTGGGTGCTGTACGATATTGAAAAAAAAAAAAAAGTTTCTGGTATTTCATTATGTGTGTGTGTTTAGTTATTTTAGTATCTTTGAGATACTATTACAGTTTGTATTGATAGATTACATTAGGTTATATTTTTGTGCATTCATTTTGGTTTAAATTTTAGTCATTTAAATGTTTGCCTTTGTCACTTTTCTTATTAGTTTTTATTTAATTTATTTCCCATTTTTATTTTTATTTTTTTTATTTTTTTAAATTTTAGTTGTTGTAGTAGTACTACTAAATAAGAACTAGCTAAAATAAGTTTAAGCTTGTTTATATTTTATTTTAGTTAATATTTATGTATAACAATGATAATAATAACATAAAATTATAATAATAAATCTGTATTATTTATAGATTATCATCATTTTTATTAGTAATTACTTTTAAGCTTTTTTTGTCTAACAGTTTTAATTTATTTTATTTCACTTTTAGTTGTTTTAGTACATAAATACAAATGTGAACTAGCTCAAATAAGTTTAAGCTCGTTTATATTTTATTTTAGTTAATGTTTATTTACAATAATGATAACAACAACAACAACAATAATAATAATAAATCTATATTATTTATAGATTATTATCATATTTTTTTGTCTAAATAGTTTTCATTGATTTTATTTCACTTTTAGTTTTAGTACATAAACATTAACTAAAATAAAATACAAACAAGCTTAAACTTATTTCAGCTAGTTCACATATTTTAGTTTATTTATAATAATAATAATAATAATAATAATAATAATCTATATTATTTATAGATTAGCATCCTCATGTATATATTATATAATATAAATTACACATTAATAATAAATATCATAATAACGCTAAAAGAATATTAACATAAATATACATATAATATACAAATAATTGTATTATTATTATTATTATTATTATTATTATTATTATTATTATTATTATTATTATTATTATGAGGATTGTCTTACTGGTGTTTTCAGGCATATTTTAAGGTTTAAAGTGCTTGAGTCCTAATTAATTACCGTAAAAAAGGTTGTAATAAAAGTAATAACTGAGCAAAAGCAGTATAACACAAAAGCATCTCTGGCGAAAGCACAGAAGAAAAGAAAACACATTCAGCAAACATGTATACATTCCCATGCATGAACACATAAACATCATACTGAGATTATTGCTGCAACCTAATTACAGATGGAGCTGGATGTGCATGTAAACATTTGATGCATGCAAACCTGAGATCCTCTAAACACGTCTAAAGTGAAGTTTAATCACTTCATTACGGACATCTAAAGTATTACTCTAAATAAACCTGCTGGTTTACAAACAGAGAGAATCAGAGGCTCAATCTCAGAGTTTATCTGATGCTTTCTGATGTGTCCATTCCTACAGAGAGAAACAGCAGAGAGGAATCAGACGAAAACCAATGAACAAGCAAAAGAGTCACAATCATTAGTCTGATTACTGATGATGTAATTACTATAATTAGTGCTGACACTTTCAGATTGATTTCACACACACACACACTCACTATCTGATCTGAAACAGGTATGTGTCAGATAACACTGCAGGAAGCTCATATTTTTTTTAGCAATAGTTCAGGATTCCTGATGAAACAAAAGGGCACAAGCGTTTGCGTTCATCAGTCGCACACGGAGTAAAACACAAGGCGTAACAGAAATAAAACATGTGCAGAAGTGTCATTTAAAGCGGTCAGACAAACGAGCGGCGCAGTAATTCAGCTCCTGCCGGTCACATGGACGATCGTAATAAGCTGGAATAAAGAGCCAAAGTGGCTGAAAATAGAGTGGAAAATCTCCGGCTGATGCTCTAGAGCAGCGTTTCTCCAGTTATGGCCAGAGCGGCGCGGATCAGAGGTCAGGACTGAACTCAGAGATCCCAGCGGGCCGCACTGATGCATTCTGGGACAAACACGCGCTCACGGACACACACGCTCTGTCAGACGTGATTAGTGAGGGAATTATTTTTAGGAACTGATCAACATCAATAACTGTCAGAAGGCTTTCAGAAAAAGAAAACATATTTAATATTTAATCACATATCACGCATACGCATTACATCCACAAATGGTTTACAGTCTCAGAAGACTCATAAAAACTCAAATAGCCACTTACAAGAAAAGGTCACTAGAATTCAGCATTACGGTATGCACTACTAGTTAAACATGTGGACACAGTCATATTTTAGAGTACCAGTAAAGTCATCAAAACTATGAAATAAAACAAACGGAGAAATTGCACAATAACTAAAAGATGTGAAACGGTTAAAAAATAAAACAATTATTTATATAAAATACTATTATTATTCTTATTAATAATAAAAGTATTATGATTTTTTAAATTATAATAACAACAGTATTAATATTCATATTAATAATAATAAAATTCTAGATTTACATTTGTAATTTACATTTGTAATATGCATTATTAAAAAGTAAAATATTAGTTGCCTAAAAAATAAAATCACAAAAATATAAATTGTATTTAATGTGTTTATATATAGCATTATTATTATTATTTTTACAAAGATGTAATATATAATAAATAAATAAGTAAATAAATAAAAGTATTATGTTTTATCAATGATAATAATAATAATAATAATAATAATAACAACAATAACAACAAATCGTAGATATTTATATTTTTATTTATATTAATGAATGTATTATTAGTAATGAATACATATTTGTTTCCTAAATAATAAAATCACAAAATTATGACCGAAAATAAATTGTATTTGATATATTTACAGAAATTATTACTATTATTATTATTATCATTATTATTATTATTATTATTATTATTATTATTATTATTATTATCATTATTATTACAAACATGCAATATATAACAAATAAATATATAAATCAATAAATAAAATTATTATGCTTGAATCAATGATATTATTAATAATAATACAATTTTTTAGATATTTATATTTGTATTATTTATTTTAATGAATGTATTATTAATAATGAATAAATATTTGTTTTCTAAATAATAAAACTACAAAATTATGTAATGACTGAAAATAAACTGTATTTGATATCTATATAAATTATATTAACAAATAAAAGTAATTACGTTTTATCAATGTTGTTGTTGTTTTTATTATTATTATTATTATTATTATTATTATTATTATTTATATTATATTATATATAATAATATATTATATTATTATTAATTTTATATTATCACATCCTGCACAGCTATTATTTACATTACAAAATGAACTGATTTTTTTTTGTAAGACTATAAGAATAATATATTATGGTAAAAAAAAAAAAAAAATGTATACACACACACACACACACACACACACACATATATATAAAATATATTAGTCTTACTGTCTTACAAAAAAAATATCAGTACAATTTGTAATGTAATCAATTTCATCAGAAGCATTCTGATCAAAAGCTTTTATGGTCACAAGAATCACAACTTGAGTGTTTTTGATTGCTAGTGTGTATACTGAAGTACCACAGTATTTCCATAGTACTGTCACAGTGCATCTGTATAAGGGTCTTGATGAAAGCTAAAGCTGTGGAGGATGTGACAGCTGACCCTTATGCAATGACAAGGACTCTCTGAAAATACAGCATTGTTGCATTATGACCTTATGACCTTTCACCTATACTTGACCTCTGACCTACGTTAGGTACAATACGAGTACGGATGAGAACCGCTCAGAATGACATCTACAAGAGACTAGTTTAAAACGGGCCAGACTAAATCAGTCCTGCATTATTTACAAGACAGAGGAAAGAAAACCAGGGCAACAAAATTTACATTAGAAAGCTGCTCTAGTTTTACAGTCTCATAAACACACAGACGTGTGGAAGAAAGCTCAAGCGTTTTAAACTCGCCTACAGCATCACGTGCGCGCCGTCCTGATGGATTTCTGCTAAATAGAGAAAAACACACTCCACGTCTCAAAATGTAAACAGGAAACGCTCACAAAGCGAGGAGATGTCACACCCAGAGAGAACGACTGGACTTCCTGTTCGTCCTGATACTGAACCTTCCGTCACATCAGTCCAGCTCTTAAGACGTGAAAAGCTATAAATAAAAGACGAATCAGTCAGAGCGGTGCTTCAGTTCATCTGAATCACACACTGAATCACACGTGTATGAATCGAAAACAACCAGGAACCGGATCACGTCAGACTTCAATTGATCATAAATAAACCATGCTTTGATAAAAAAAAAAAAAAAAAAAAAAAACACACACACACACACACACATTAAAAAGACTTCAAAATGGTGTATTTGGTTTGATATAGCACTGTATTTTATAGAAAATAAGACTCTGGGTCAAAACTGCATTGTTGAGAAACAACACATAAGTCACATTTTAGTGTTATAATCAGAAATAATGTAAAATAATGGTAAATAAAACTTCTATAAACATTAGAAACACTATAAAGGCAACATTTCTCATGTTTATATTGTTTGAACTAAAACTGAAATAAATTATATACAAATATTCAAACACAACAAAAATAAATAAAAATGACAAAAAACTTGTTTTTTTGAGTTTTAGTCAAATTGTTGTGCTTCTGTCTTTTTTGTTTTTGGTTTTGTTTTTGGTTTTTTTTTTTTATATACACATGTTCATATAGTTCTTACTTTTTGTTTCAGTTTTAGTAATTTAGTTCAACTAAATGAAAATGGGAAATGCTGCCTTAGAAACTAGCTGAAATGAAGTTTTTTTGTTTATTTAACAGTTAATGGTTTTCATTTTAGTTTCAGTTTTAGTTAACTATAATAACCCTGATACAAATAAACTTGTGCTTAATGTTAATTGCATTTCATTTTCCAAGTCATTTTAGAATATAAAGCGATTTCAAATGATTATTAAACACAAAAAAATTCTTTAGTAATGAATAACTGCTGCTAACGTACTACTACTGTAATATGGATCTGGAAACAGATCCAGAATTGTTCAGTTCCTCCCAATCCCATCCTGCACTTCTCCCTCTCCGTCTTTCCAAACTCCTCGGATAGAGACGGATCTTGCCGCTCTGTTATCTCCCGCTGCTCTCGCTCACAGCTTCCTGTTTGCACTCAAGCAGGACAAACATGGAAAACATTTCACAGTCCGTCACATCTGTAGCATGAGCCTGACAGAGATATAATTTTAGTTTTCCTGCTACAGACAATGAAGCAGCGAGTGAGAGAGAGAGACAGAGTGAGAGAGAGAGAGAGAAACTGGAGGAAGTTCATGTTCCGGGTTCAAACACACAAAACCATCTCAGCTCACCCTGAATATATTTATGAAGGGAATCCTCCGCGGTTACATTAAGAAACTTTTGATGGAAGTAAAAGAGGCCAGAAATTAACCATGAAAAGCCATTTTCCTAAGTAAAACCACAAGACTTCAACATTACGCATGTGATGACGTCACTAGAGCCCTGTGATTTCTATAATGTGGAAAACACAGACGGAATTGTGAAGCCCAGTCATAAAAACTGAATTTACTGTATAACATCAAATGTCAAGGAAATGGGCAAAATCTGGATGAAAAAAGTAGGGCTGTACAATTAATAAATTTTAATGTCCAATAATTTATTAAAACATTATTTTGAGTATTATCACACAAATCACAATTTTTATTACAAAAGTAAAGTTCTCTTTTGCAGCACTTTGTCTGCCCCAAAAAATCTAAACTTAATTTGATTATATTATAAGATTGTTTACATTTCAATTTGATTACCACGGTTTTTGATAATAAATTTGTTTTAAATCATAAAATACAGAACCCAGAAAAATTAAAACAGACTCCACAGAATTTCTGAAAAAAAAAAAAAATTATAGGGCCATATCATATTTAAAATTAATAAACAATTATTTTTATAAATTAAATTAATTAATTAATTACAATTTTAATTAAAATTAAAATTTCATTCAATCGTTAAAAACGATATACAAAAAATTAAACCATTTCAAAATTTGGGAAATAATATCATGATTAAGATTTAATTTTTTTGTAAGTTTTATTAATTTAACCAATTATGCATACTTTTTGTTATAAACACTTAATGGAGAATAGAAAAATGAAACTACAAAACATCAAAATTGGATAAAAAAAAAAAAAAAAAACTGAAAAAAAATTCACAGAGCCCCAATATTGTTAACATTTTAATAAATCGTTACATTTTATGTATTCAGCTATAATGAAAAATGAAAACAGAAAACAGAATTTTGGAGGGGGGCGAGATTAAACAGAATAAAAGTGATTTGCTAGCACCCTACATCACTAAAGTGTAATGCACACTTAAATACTCCAGTTTCTTTCTTCACTTATGATTTTTGAGCAAATCACACAACTCAACACAGACTGAACACTTCATTAACAAGATCACAGTCCTGCTGACTGCAGGAAAAACCTGCATTAAAAATATGAACAAGTTTTGAGTCAGTGACAAACAAACTGTTAACTGTTTGCTCACAAAACCTTTAAAACATGAAAGCTGTGTGTGTGTGTGTGTGTGTGCGTGTGTGTGTGTGTGTGTGTGTGTGTGTGTGTGTCAGGCTTTACTAAACTCATTTGTGTAAAGCGTGTAAATATTAGCTATACTGCGTAAATATTTCTCAACTTAGCAAGAGAATTTTAACACAAGCAAAAAATCCAAAACTAGCGTCACCTCACACATCATTTAGACACTTTACAGCTCAAATAATCCCTCACATTAAACCCTAAAAGTAGCTGAGTGCTTTCAAATTTGATACATAAAGGCCTCTAAAAGATCAGCAGGATCACACTTGCTGTTAAACCTGTTTCACACACACACACACACACACTATCTACTACATGCCTTCCGTCATTTGATAGACATCTTATCAAGTAAACATCAGAATAACTGTAGTAATATTTCCATATGAACACTTACTGGACTGAAGCAGTATCATTAATCAACTATCATTTTATAGAAAAATCAGTGAGTGTCAAATCTGATCATCAGGATCTTTAGAGGAACGTTTATTTGTTCATCTCTCAATCATCATTGGATTGCATTGCATATGTTTGGATCATTTACATCTTATCATAGACCCATTACTGGAGATATAGTGACGACTCATTTTATGTATGCATCAACATTAACTGTACAGAATGTGGAACAACTGCATATATGTTGTTCATGTTTGACACTCACACACAAAATAGACAAATGATCAATCTACTGATGTTTGAGTCCACATTTTAGAGCAATAACACCAAAAGTCCATCCTGCAGCTCTCCTGAAGACGCTCGTTCTCCTCTAATGACTTCAGATCAATACAGAACAACACTAAGGTCGTTAACGGAGCTTTAACAAACCAATTTCCTCCTGCGGATCAGACCACATCCCGGCCAGAACAAACCCAGAAAACGTCGGTCAGATGCACAACACCACAACAACGACAAGAACTAAACGCCGCTAATGGCTGACAGGATGGGATTGGTCTGTGATGGATGCTGTGGGTCCATTTCCTCTCATCTCTCCTCTAAATCTACTTCAGTCCAAACGGTTACGATGAGTACTCAACTTAAGCACATCCGGAGACCAGAAATTGGTGAATTTCTAGTCATTTCAGTGTAGAATCTACATTTTAAAAAACTATACAGCAGTTGACAGTGAACAAAAACACACCAGAGATGTGTAGAAGAGACTAAACTGGTATTTCTGATTGGTACTAGTACTCTAGAAATACAAATACAGAACTGCAATTCAATACATAGAGCCCTGTAATTTCTGTATTGTGGATATGGGATTTACTACAGCAAATGCCACATTATTTGACAACTTATAGATTAATAAATCAAAAGTACAGCTGCACAATTAATCAAATTCAAATCACAATATGGACTAGAGTCTGTTATAAACACTAAGTCATATTTAAATATAAAATGTAGCATTTTGTATTTTCAAATGCACAAGGTCTTCAAAACAAACCTCCAAAATAAGCTGGGTTTAACAAAATTATAACAGAAATATATACTTAATTCTTAGAAGAAAACAAATAAATAAATGATATTATGTCGCACTTATTTAAAAACAAACTTAAAGTGCAATGTTCTGTTTTAAAGAGATACTTTGAAGAAATTATATTTTAATTAAAAAATAAATTATGACAGAAATTATGACAGAAACAATCACTACTTAATTCTTTAAAAAAAATACGTCACATTCATTTAAAAAAGTTTGACATGCGATGTTCTGTGTTAAAGAATACTTTGAAGAAATATTTATTTAAAATTTTTTTTACAGAAATATAATCACTAAGTTCTTTTAAAAAATATTCAATAAAATATTATGCTGTGCACGCAGTTAAAAAAAAAATATTTCAAAGTTTAATTTGATTAAAATGTAATAACAAAAATCTAAATCACTAAATTCTTGTAAAGAAATGTAAATAAAATAATATGCTGTGTCGCATTCATTAAAAAAAGTTTAAAGTGCAATGTTCTGTTTTGAAGAGATACTTTGAAGAAATTATATTTTAATTTGATTAAAAAAATAAATAAATTACTATCAGAAATATAATCACTAATTAATTCTTTAAAAAAATATTAAATAAAATATGCAGTGCCGCATTCATTTTAAAAAAGTTTAACGTGCCATGTTCTATTTTAAATAGATACTTTGAAGAAATTGCATTTTAATCAAATTGACAAAAATTATGACAGAAATATAATCACCATTTAATTCAAATAACTACTTAAAATTAAATTTAAAAAAAAATATTAAAATGTAATTATTTAAAAAAAAAAAAGAATTTTAAAAAGAATATTTTAAAAATGTGAAAAATTGTAATTATATTTTAACTTAATTTGAGTCACAAGTAGAAAATTCAGCTGAAGTTTCAAAATTAGAATCAGTTTTATCAGTGATAAAACTGATCAGTCAAAAACTGAACTCTTCAACTGACACAGATTTCTCTCACACACACAACTCTGTATAGCGATCTTTGTGAGGACATACACTGACACAATGCAATCTCTAGCTCCTTACCCTAAACCTACCCATCAGAACTTAAACCTAACCTTTACCCAATTATAACCTGATCCCTAAAACCTTAAAAGGCCTTTAAATGGGTCTCAGAAAGTGAGGACCGGCCAAAATGTCCTCACTTTACAAAATTGTCTTCACTCTGATGCTCTAAACCTCAAACCGGCCCTCACAAAGATAGCTGTACAAGTGCACACACACACACAGAGTCATGTTTCCTTGTGACCCTGACAGGAAGTAGAGACTGTATCTGAATCAGAGACCTCATCCATCCTGCACATCCAGTTTCTTCATTAAGAACAGCATCTCATTCATCACGAATCTCCGAACCGCATCACTGTGACCGGGCGATCCGCAGGTGCAGGAACGTCATTGAGCGTGAATGAGATGAAAGAACGCAAACATACAGCAAACAAGAACACAAACACACATCACTACGAGGAGCACATGCGTCTCCATTCCGTCTCCAAAAGATCCTCTCAAAACACAAGACCACCAGAATATCACTGATAAAACTACACAAAACCATGTCAAAAACAGAACTAATTATAGCCTGAAATGCTTATGATATAAAGATCTAGAGATCACACTAAATATTATATCAGCTTTTTTAATTTTAACCTTTTTTTTTTAACAGTCATTCACTTTACTTAGCTAAAAACAGCATTTAAAAACACTGACTTACATGATAATTTTCTAGCATTAAACACTTATGACCCCAATGATGTGATAAAAGGTATCTTTTTCATGTTAACCTGAGTTTTTGTCACACAACAAGCAACAAGGGAGTCTGTTTTAGAAACGGTTTCTATTTTCTGTGACGTCATGGCTGGAACAACAACATTCAAACTGACAAAGATCATCTCAGGTACTGATTATGTGCTTTAGTCAAAGTTAAATGTGTGTAATGTGTCTTACATGTGAAGCGTTCTTGCGTTACTGTAGTGTTGGGTTGGGCATCATGATGGATAGACTGCTTAATGTATGAAATGTGTCAGAAATGAGCAGGGCGCATCTATTCAGACAAAATAACAAAGAAACATAGATTAATGTAACAAACTCTGCTGAAAAATCCAGAATAAACCAGCATGGACTCCAGGCTGGTTTATGATGGTTTGTGCTGGTCCAGGCTAGTTTATGCTGATATAGTGCTGGTCCAGGCTGGTTTATGCTGGTATAGTGCTGGTCCAGGCTGGTTTATGCTGGTATAGTGCTAGTTTATGCTGTTATAGAGCTAGTATAGTGCTGGTATAGTGCCGGTATAGCGCTGGTCTATGCAGGTTGGTGCTAGTATAATGCTGGTCCAGGCTGGTTTATGCTGGTATAGTGCTGGTCCAGACTGGTTTATGCTGGTATAGTGCTAGTTTATGCTGTTATAGAGCTAGTATAGTGCTGGTATAGTGCTGGTATAGCGCTGGTCTATGCAGGTTGGTGCTAGTATAATGCTGGTCCAG
>JAHKKF010514932.1:35566-52844 GCA_019740295.1 Labeo calbasu
AAAAAAAAATAAAAAATCTCCATACAAGGGCTCTCTGCACAGCCTTTCATCACTTTCAGTTGTTCCTACATTTATTTGCCAAGCCTAAAAAAAAAAAAAAAGTTAATGAATCATAATTTTAGAGGTCGCGTTAACTGAAATTTGTTCGTCATTTATGGAATGTTTTTTATCAGTGACATACAAAAAAAATCTTAAGGCCGTCCGTCACTTTGACAGATTACACGGATGGTGATCTATTGTAACTTCTAACTGTAATTCCCTCTCCTGTCCAGTTGTGCCGAGTGCACTCCAGTGTAGTAGTGGAGAAGTGGATCCACAACCAAAACAAAACCTTCACAAAAGTTTTCCTATGCGTTTGAATACACAGGCGAGTACACAGAAGCTACAACGATCTAGCGCGCCACATTAAAGAAAGGCAAAACTGTATTTAATGCTTGAATTTCCTAATGAAACAGACAGAATTTGAAATTTGAGACTTGTTTCTTATCAAAAGTAACAAAGCCTAGCATACTGCTATTTATTGGAAGGAAGGCGCACTGTATACTGTTCATTCATCAGCTGAAAACAGCATAGATCGAAAGATCGATTGGGATTTAAGAATCGATATTGGTTCAACTAAATGAGAATCTATTAAAATTGAGAAATCTTTTTTTTGTTGTTTGTTTGTTTGTTTACCCAGCCCCAGCGCATTTTGTTGTTTTAAAACACTGCGCTGTCGTCCTGTAGGTTCATAATTAAAAATGAAAATGTGAACAAAAATAAAACAAATTAAACACGTTTTAATTTTAATTAAAATATGAAAATTAAAATTTGAAAATTAAAATGACGGGTAATAATACATGACGACACAATTTTTACGATCCTGTCCGTCAAAATAACTGACAACGTTAAAGTCTAGCGCGACCTCCACATAATTTGTTTCATCAATAACTTTTGGATAAAATCGGTAGGCAGATTTCGTTCAGGTGTAAACATTTAGTGAACGAGACCCAACGGTTCTTCAGATTAAAATAAATAAATAAATAAATAAAGCCATTTCAGAGCAAATATTCCTTCCCCAAAAAGCACAAAAAACAAAAAACAACCCTAGGGTTTTAATTGCAGTCAGTGCAACATCATAGGATTGTAAAATAAATACCTGAAAAAAAATGTTTGGATGCAAGATATGTTTCACACACCATTCACATCCCCAGATCAGATTCTAATCTGGTAATACCAGCATGATAAAGCCTTCTGGATATGCGTGAGCCCTCTTATTTGTTTCTTGAAGAAACAGAGCAGTACAGTACATACTCCAGTCACCTCCGGCCTCTTAGCCGGCTTATAGTGATCTTGCCTAAAGGACTTAACCTAACAGCAACCTGACCTAATTCAGCCAAGACCTCCATGACTGTGGGAACTCAGTGACTCAGGGACTCAGTATCCCAGGTCAGACAGCTACAACAACTTCAACAACATACATGCATGGATTAGGGCTAATAAATATTGTGATTTATATATACCACTCTAAACACTCCATTTTTTTTGAAAATAGGCTCATTGTCCAACTCCCCTAGAGTTAAACAGTTGAGTTTTGCTGTTTTCGAATCCATTCAGCCGATCTCCGGGTCAGGCGGTAGCACTTTTAGCATAGCTTAGCATAGATCACTGAATCTGATTACACCGATAGTTCAGAATTTTTAATATTAAACTGCTAATTACTGCTCAATTATTATGAATTAATTTCACAACACAGCCATGATTGCTTGTTTTTAGTGCCTTCTGACATCAAACAGATTGAGAATCATTGTGAATGCAGCGTAGATGAGACTCAACACCCTCCTTTGGGTGGATCAGGAAGAGATGAAGTATTGACATTGTACCTGCAGGAGTACGTTGGCTCTCCCACTTTAAACACATGGCCACAGAGCTGTGAGGGTTGGTTGTTCTGTTCCAGCTTGGCCAATCCCATGGACGGCTCTTCCCCGCACAGATACCACTCCAGCGGGCTCTGAAGCAGCAGCTGAGCCAGCAGGTCCTCATTCTGAGGGTTCAGGTTGGGGCCCAGGCAGTAGATCTTGGGGACGTAGCAGGCCAAGTGCTGGTACACCTCTTTGGGCAGGTTGCTCGCCAGCAGCCATTTCTATGGACAGATGGACAAAATATTAGACACACAAAACAAAACACACAAACAAACAAAAACAAACACTTTCAAATTTGTAGAAAAGCAGCCTTTTACTTTAATAACTACAAAATTGTGAATAAACAATTCTGTTAATTAGTGCTACAGAGCAAACGTAGACCCAGAGATCCCCAAAAAATAAACTAAAACCGTAACTGGCAAAGTAAATAGGTTAGGTGGACAAAGGTCAGGCTTGAAAAAGAACACTAGTGGTCAGGTGGTCAGTATTTGATTGCACTGCTGTATATTTGCATGGCCTGAAAGGCAGTCATTTTCTAAAACATTTCTCACACAAGTTGCACATTTTCCTGCAAGTACTAAGCTGAACAATGACACAAAAGATCATTCTAGAGGTGTGTGTGGTGACCAAAACTTTATTTCACAATAACAGTATTTTATTGAGGGTAAACATAAAAAAAATGTTTGGGAATAATATTAAATGGACACATTAGTTACATAATTGCATGTAATACGTATTTTGGGATAATCCAGGGAATTAAATGGGAATGGGAATCAGATTTTTCTCCATTCATTTTTAAAATTTACAAATAGATGAATGCCAGATGAAGTTCAGGTATCCACCCTGACATTATTTACCACTTAAATTAGAGACAAACGTCTTAAAACACCAAGTCAAGTGGAGTTTAGTTGTTTATAGTTGCCCAGACCTCACAACTTTATGCATTATTATAGAATTAATCTGATGTGCATCTCATATGTGTTTATATATAAACATTTTACAACTTTTTTTTGTTTTTTTGTTTAAAAAATTAGTATACTTATGCAGCAAGTATGCAGAGACACTGCAGGTGAATAGGGTAAAAAAAAAAAAAAAAAAAAAGTTATCGCCTTACTTAACCAGTTGATTGATTACATTGATAATTGTACACATTCTCCTAAAATGTTAGTTTTAAATATGCAAATAAGGCATTATTTAATGCAATATGCACTTATTTGCATACAATTCTAGTACAAATAATAATAATAATAATAATAATAATATCAAAACACTGGATGAAGTCAGTTTCAATATTCTTGTTTTAATTTTTTGACATATTAAGAGTCAAATGTTTTTACAGAGGGAATTTTGTGGTGTTTTTTTTCCACTCATTTTTTTCACTCCATAATCAAGCAAATTATATATTAACAAATCCCTCTGTAAAAACCTTTTGTGTGTGTAACTGCTACTGAAGTGGAGATTTATGGCTTTGTGTAGGAGAAAAAAAAATCATTTTGAGAAAATGGCCTTTAAAAATATGTATTGCAATTGAAATCTATTGACACAAATAAATAAAATGCTATAAAAGAAACACTTCACAGTGTCTTTTGGATGTTTTCCTTCCACTAGCCTGAAGTCCAAAATCTCAAACTTGACAGGTGCACGAAAAAAATACTGTTTTTGCCTTCAGTGTCTCCCCTTCAATTGGTCAATTTTTCAGTATTGGTCAAATACAGTTCTTCTGAATTCTTTTAAATTTTGATAATTGTAATAATATTTTACTATATTGCTGTTTTCATTGTATTTTTGACCAAATGCAACCTTGCTGAGAATAATAGACTTAATAGCTTTTGTTCTAAAATCCCTTAATTATTTAATAACAGACTAGGCGTGTAACCAACACGGCCATGACAAAGTGAAACAAGGCCTCTAATTTAACCTCATTAAAAAAAAAAAAATCAAATCAAATTTTAAGACAGCATCAAATGTTTTTAATTAAGAATGCAATCTTGTTCAGAATTAGTATCTTAGACGTTAGTCATAGGAAGCTCACCAGGATCTGTAACTACAGCATGCAATTCTGACAGCATTGTTTTCCTGAAGGAAATACTGTAACAACCTAGCTGACGTCTAACCGCATGTATGTGCCACAATCACACGTTAAAACGAAACATAGGGATTACGTATGCAAGGTAAGTGGAACTTGGCAGTCTTTGTGACTGTCTACATCGACCTACTAACCTGGATTTAGTGCTAGAGCGTATAGCCAAACAATCCAGCGTCTGTTTGCAGACAATTAACCATGCAAAAGCTGATTTGAGATTGAAGATCAGATTGTAGTTTTATATCAAACCTATAATGTCAGTGACCCGTTTCTCATGCACATGGTGTCTGATATACATACCCAGGATAATGTGCAATTCTGTCTTTCGGTCTATCAGACCATACAAACCGCAGCAAAACGAGGTCTTGCATGTGGTTTAATATAACCACCATCAGAGCTACATTGTAAAAACAAACCTACTTATGTTTTTGAGATCGATGTGCCATGTAAATGTAGTGGGTTAGCCAAACACACAAAGAGAAAAACATGTAACTGGGCTATAAAACTAATGTTTAGTTTGTAAACCACAACAATCTTCTACACCTGCTATACAAGGAAAGAAACCAGAAATACAGCTTATACTAACTAGAAATGCAGAAAAACTACAATTTCCCAAGCTCTGCTTTACTCTGTGCTTGCCTAAATTAATTTAAACAAGTTAAAAGAACTGTTTGTGAACAAATGTTAATTGCACCACAAACTAAATGACGTAAAGATGAACAAAGCAGCCAATGTTGTTTTTATCCAACTCCTGACAGATCTCTTTAAACGCCAAAATATTTGCAACGCCACAAGTTAAACCCAAAATGCAAAAAATTAAAGAATGTTTTACTTATAGCTATATTAAATACATATTCGTGCAAACGAAGTGTCAAGTCTGAGTGTTTTGGAGCTTGAGATGTGCATTCTCATAGGCTAGCTGTTAGCCTGCTAGCAGGACGACACTGAGCAAAACAACCCGAGACGAGGAGCGAGGAAAAACAGAAAAATCATCGCGAACCCATTGATTACAACAAGCAAATGCACAGAATTCATCAGGAGAGACATTTTACACAGTATTTATGAAACTGTCGCCTACCGCAGCGGTGTCTTTTGCAGAGAAATTGAGGAATTCGCTACACAGAGCGGACGGTGCATCACGATCGGTCTCGGCCGCCGCCATCTTTACTTCAGCGAGCAGCAGCAGCAGGAGCAGCAGTGAGGGAAGCGGAAATCAGCCGCTCGTCCTACTTCCGTCAAGGAGCTGGAAAACTTTTCAGCTGACTAATGGAAAAGTGTCCCTCCTGTTGCCCTGGTGACATGCCACAATAGTAGCCACTCCCTCTCAGATGTGTTTTACTAGAGCATGTGGATTTAAAGGAATTGCTCACGTAATAATGAAGCTGCCCCGCCTAACCCTTCGCTCGTAAGCGCCCTACATATGCAGCATTTTAATGATATATTTGAAGGGTAGTGGCTTTTGAAGAATCGTTAACGCAGCTGTTTTTCATTCCACCACAATGCATAGTGATCTGTTAATGATGACAAACTTTGCGTGACGTCACATTTTTGAATCTTAACACAAATGAGAATTCAGAGCTTTACAGAAGGGAAGGATTATCAGTAAATAATAATTAATGATAAATAATAGTCTTTCTGCTCCTCATACAAAGGTATCATACTACAGATGACTTACATGCCTACTTTTTTTTTTTTGTTTTTCTGTCTACAGGGCAAAAATTTGAAACCATTAATGCTTTCGACTGAAGTCTTTTATGCTCACCAAGGTTGTTTTTATGTTGTCAAAGCTACCGAAAAACAGTAATAATGTGAAATAATATTACCATTTAAAATTACTGTTTTCTATTTGAATATATTGGAACATGTATTTTTTTTTCTGTGATGCAAAGCTGAATTTTCAGCATCACCCAGTCTTCAATGTCAAATGATTTTTCAGAAATCAAATGTGCTGATTCACTGCTCAAGAAACATTCCCGGTTATTACCAGTATTGAATGTTTCTGCTGCTTAATATTTTTGTGATGAATGGATTATTTGATGAATTAAAAAGAAAAGAAAAGGCTTTACTGTCACTTTTGGTCAATTTAATGCTAAATAAAAATTAAAAAAATGTAAATACTTTTATTAGAACAAAATAAATTATACTAATCCTAAGCTGTTGAGTGGTAGTTTGTGCAGCATATTACAATGATTACTGAAGGACCACATGACACTGAAGACTAGAGTAACATTTCTAGTAAAATTCAGCTTTGCATCACAGGAACAAATTACATTTTAAAATATATTCAAATAAAAAATGTAATAATATTTCACAAATACTGTTTTTACAAATAAATGAAGCCTTGATGAGCACAAGAAGTTAATGATTCCAAACTTTTGACCAGTATTGTGTACATTAACAGTATATGAGTTTTGATAAGCATGTTAGGGTAAGTAAATAAAAGAGACTTAATCTGGTTTCACATTTTATAATTAAAATTTTAATTAAAATAAAGTCACTTTAATATACACAGATGCAAATCTATACTGTTACAATAACGTGGTACAATGTATAACTTAAGTAACAACTGTAGGTTACAAAATTATGACTTGCTGCACAAAAGTCCTTTCCGAGTCTTGCTCTAGTGGATTAAATGTGTGATTTCTGTAGTTCATTATTCATTTTCAGAGGTTTTATTGTACGCTATGGGATGCTTTGTCACTGGGTGTTTCTTGACATCATCAGTAGCTGCAGAAACACCAGTCACATCACTTAAAAAATGCTTGATGAACAGCTCAGAGTAATCACAACATCTCCATATACGTTATGATTGGCAATTTGGACCAAAACAGACTTCATTCGTCAGTGCGTGCTACGAGTTCATACCAGTAATCTTCATTCTGCATTCACACAGAGCACATTACCAGTAATTTACTGGTGTTACAACTTCTCATACCGGTAAATTGCCAAGACAAATTTACTGGAATTTTTTAAAATGTCCTATTCACACATGATCTCTTAAAGGTTTAGTTCATCCAAAAATAAAAATTAGCTCATTATTTACTCACCCAGGCCTCCTAGGTGTACATGACTTCCTGCTTTCAGACGAATGCAATCGCTATATTAAAAAAGTTATATTAAAAATTTTCCTGCCACTTCCAAGCTTTATAATGGCGTGGCTGAGTGTTTCTCTTCATCAGTCCAAAACAAGTCCAATAAAGTGCATCCATCCATAAAAAAGTGCCTCACACAGCTCAGGGGGGGTGAATAAAGGCCTCCTGTAGTGAATCGATGTGCTTGTGTAAGAAAAATATCTATATTCAAAATTTAATAAATCACTTTAATCTAGCTCGCACCAACTAGTTGTACCCGGAAGCCATTCAGGGTGGTCTCGCAAAAAAAGGTTTGTTTAAAGGAGCAAACGAAGGAAATTTCCTTACTTTAGCAAAGGAATACCAGTCTCCTCTTGGCTTATATCAAAATCCTCATTTTTATTTACGAATCCTCGTTTTGTACTTCTAAGTCGTGACTGTTGTTTTGGTATCTCCACTGTGCATCCTTGTTCATTACTTCTGAGCGACACATGTGCATCGTCGAAATCCTGCGTCATCTGCTCCAGACTGGGCTTCCGTGTACGACCAGTTGGCGTAAGCTAGATTAAAGTGATTACATTTTAACAGGGTTTCTGCAGAAAAAAAATTTAAAAAAAATTGAAGGGAAAACAATACAGCAATATTCTCTAAGCATAGTTTGTGTTTTACTTTCACTTTCAAATTAGCAGCAATTCAGCATCTAGCAATTGTTTGTTTTTAGTTTTCCCTATTTTCTTCACTTTCCTTTGGTTTTAAGTAGCTTGTAAAAGCGTTGTGCACATTTTACTTTCAATTTTAAATTAGCGGCATTAACGTAACATAAACTTTTATTAACAAAACGAATAAAAATACACCATCTTATATGCCTAATATAAAATAATAACTTACACAAAGATTAAACAGGTATATAAAACTGAAAATCAGTAAACACTGTCTAACCAAATAAATAAGAAACGTAGTATGTTTATTAGCAAAACGAATAAGAAAGCTTGGAAGCATGGCATACACCTTGATGTGATACATTTAAAAAAAAACACACACAGCAAACACTGTGGCACCCAAACAAAAATGAGACTTCCACTATCACCTTAGAGTGGCTGTAGTCAGCAGGCTTTTTAAAATCCAAACTATTTTTAAAACAGGTGCTTTTGCATATCATTTTGAAACTCTTCCGCCATGGTCTTGTCTTTCTCACCTCTCTCCTCTTGTTAGTAAGCTCGACTCACTCTCTTCAGGTGATAAATTAAATCTGATCTGTGATGCGACTGTCGTTCCACACACTGCATTGAGCAGCCACGTTCAGTTTTAAATAAATGATTTTTATTACTATAAAAAAAATCAAAATGAGAAGTTCTTTTTTGGGTGACTGAGATAAAGCAGCACACACTGCCATCTACCATGTATTGTTTAATGAATATTGAGCGACCTAAGCCATCTAGCACAGAAATTACGCTTTCGCTTCACTTTAAAATGAAACGCATAAGGAAACAATCCCTCACGAAAATGAATGCCATGATCATATGAATTTAAGACTTGCTGCTCTGATTTAAGACATTATCAAGGCCTTAATTCACGGAAAAGCAATTTAAGACTTTTTTAAGACCCATGGAAACCCTGTTTAAATATGGATATTTTTCTTACACAAACGCATTGATTTACTACAGGCTGCCTTTATTCACCCCTCGGAGCCGAGGCACTTTTTATTATAGATGGATGCACTTTATTAGACTTGTTTTGGACTGATGAAGAGAAACACCCACCTATATCATTATAAAGCTCCAACTGTATTTGTCTGAAAGAAGGAAATCATATATAGCTAGGATGGGTAAACTAGCCCTTTAACAGTAATTTACCAGTAAAGACTGTATGTCACAATGTCAATAAAAATAAACAAAAAACTGAACAGAAATGAACTTACAATGAACCCATGCATGATTGCGCATACTTTCGCAAACTTTCATTATGTCTTGGACTGTATCAGATTGAGAAGCAAACTGTGGAGTTCTTTCACTTCAGCCTTCAGCTCACTCAGATCCTGACTGTGCTTCTGCTGGTCTTTCGCAAGTCTGTGAAGAGTCGCGAGGTGCTCTTCTTTCTCTGGAACTGCACCACTTCTCCTTTTGTAAAAAAAAAACAAATGTTAGGCAGGTTTTCCAGGAACATCACATACATAAAATTATATTAATTTCTATTATAAATGGCAACACTGTGTGTACAAAATGTAGCAATCTAAGACCAAGACATTTATCAACCAACCTTCTGCTATCTTCTCTTGCACCTGCACAGACTAACTGAGGTGAGACTGTCTCTTTTTGGATGTTCAGAAACAGGTGTAAAGCATCCTGCGGAACATGCAAAGTTGTAGTTATTCTGAGATTTAAGAAAACACGTGATAAATACAACATACAGCAGGCTAGCTGTTAATGTAGACACCTTGATCTGTTCTGTGAGCTTTTTCATCTCTGCATGTTGTTCTGGGTTAGTGGTGACATCATCATCATAGAATTCTCCAAGCGGGGCGCAATGCTGGTGGATGTACTCGTTGTCATAGCAACGTCTCAGGCAAGACATGGATTCCTCTATTTGCAGAATGATAGCAGCTTGTTGCATCACAGCATTGGCCAGCGCATTGTCATAGACCCTGTCAATGCAACATAAGAGTTAAAGGAACAGATCACACAAAAATGACATTTCTACCCAGATGTTTTCAATACAATGAGAATCCACAGAGAACATTATTTGTGTTTTCTCTGTGCACAGTATCCTTGTAGCTTCATAGCATTACAGTTGAACCACTGATGTCACATTAACTAATTTATCAATGTCCTTACAACCTTTTTGGACCCTGAACATGATAGTTACATTGCTGTCTATGCAGGGTCAGAAAGCTCTCGGATTTCATCAAAAACATCTTAACTTGTGTTCTAAAGATGAAAGAAGGTCTTACGGGTTCGTAACGTCATGAAGGTGAGTAATTATTCACAAAATGTTCATTTTTGGGTGAACTAACTCTTTAAAAGCATAAATCCATATGAATGTATTGTAACATCCCTAATAAACATATCATAAAAGTGTATAGTATATGACTATTTAATACCTTTGGAAGGTGTCAGAAAGCAGAGCAATCAGTAAATTAACACAGAGAATAGCAGACAGGGCCAGAAATGTTCCACAGAGCAGGTAGGCCATCACTGCATCCACACCCAGCATGGCATTAAACTCATATTCGTCCACCAAGGTGATACGGTACAGGCTGTACAGCAGCTCAGGAACCGTCTTCATACTTGGCACCTCAGCTAAACCTGATAGTAGTAAACACAATGTTTATATCTCATGCATCTTTATACATACAGTTATACAGTGGGGGAAAATTTTGTACGTTTGCCCACTGACAAAGAAGTGATCAGTCTAATAACAACAAAAAAATTGTTTGATTTGCATTTTAATGAGTGAAATAAGTATTTGACCCCTTCGCAAAACATGACTTGGTACTTGGTGGCAAAACCCTTATTGGCAATCACATAAATCAGATGTTTCTTGTAGTTGGCCACCAGGTTTGCACACATCTCAGGAGGGATTTTGTCCCACTCCTCTTTGCGGATCCTCTCCAAGTCATTAAGGTTTCAAGGCTGATGTTTGGCAGCTGGAACCTTCAGCTCCCTCCACAGATATTCTATGGGATTAAGGTCTGGAGACTGGCTAGGTCACTCCAAAACCTTTATGTGCTTCTTCTTGAGCCACTCCTTTGTTGCCTTGGCTGTGTGTTTTGGGTCATTGTCATGCTGGAATACCCATCCACGACCCATTTTCAATGAGGGAACAAGGATCTCGCCTAAGATTTGATGGTACATGGCCCCGTCCATTGGCCCTTTGATGTGGTGCCGTTGTCCTGTCCCCTTGGCAGAAGAACAACTCCAAAGCATAATGTTTCCACCTCCATGTCTGACGGTGGGGATGGTGTTCTTGGGGTCATAGACAGCATTCCTCCTCCTCCAAACACGGCGAGTTGAGTTGATTCCAAAGAGCTTGATTTTGGTCTCATCTGACCACATTTCAAAAAACTGATTTGCATTTAAATGAGTGAAATAGGTATTTGATCCCATATCAATCAGCAAGATTTCTGGCTGCCAGGTGTCTCTTACACAGGTACTAAGCTGAAATTAGGAGCTCTCTCTTAAAGGAAGCAATCAGTCAATCAGATTCCAAACTGTCCACCATGGCCAAGAACAAAGAGCTGTCCAAGGATGTCAGGAACAAGATTGCAGATTGTAAAAGGTAACAACAGTTGGTGCGATTATTCGCAAGTGGAAAAAACGCAAAACAACTGTAAATCTTCCTCAGTCTGGATCAAGATCTGCATGCACAATCTCACCTCGTGGAGTTTCAATGATCACGAGAACGGTGAGGAATCAGCCCAGAACTACATAGGAGGGTCTTGTCAATAACCTCAAGGCAGCTGGGACCATAGTCACCAAGAAAACAATTGTAAACACACTACTCCCTGAAGGACTGAAATCCTGCAGCGCCCGCAAGGTCCCCCTGCTCAAGAAAGCACATATACAGGCCCGTCTGAAGTTTGCCAGTGAACATCTGAATGATTCATGGGAGAACTGGGTGAAAGTGTTGTGGTCAGATAAAATCAAAATCGAGCTCTTTGGCATCAGCTCAACTCGCCATGTTTGGAGGAGGAGGAATGCTGTCTATGACCCCAAGAACACCATCCCCACCGTCAAACATGGAGGTGGAAACATTATGCTTCAGAGGTGTTTTTCTGCTAGGGGGACAGGACAACTGCACCGCATCAAAGGGACGATGGACGGGGCCATGTACCTTCAAATCTTGGGTGAGAACCTCCTTCCCTCATTGAAAATGGGTCGTGGATGGGTATTCCAGCATGACAATGATCCAAAACACATGGCCAAGGCAACAAAGGAGTGGTTCAGGAAGAAGCACATTAAGGTTTTGGAGTGGCCTAGCCAGTCTTCAGACCTTAGTGCCATAGAAAATCTGCAGAGGGAGCTGAAGGTTCCAGCTGCCAAACGTCAGCCTTGAAACCTTAATGACTTGAAGACGATCTGCAAAGTGGAGTGGGACAAGATCCCTCCTGAGATGTGTGCAAACCTGGTGGCCAACTACAAGAAACATCTGACCTATGTGATTGCCAATAAGGGTTTTGCCACCAAGTACTAAGTCATGATTTGTGAAGGGGTCAAATACTTATTTCACTTATTAAAATGCAAATCAAATTTTGTTGTTGTTGTTATTCTGTCTCTCACTGTTCAAATAAACCTACCATTAAAATTATAGACTGGTCATTTCTTTGTCAGTGGGCAAATGTACAAAATCAGCAGGGGATCAATTTTTTTTTAACTGTGTACTATTAGTGCTTCTCAATATCCCTCCTCGTCTCCTCACTCCTGCGTCGACCTCAGCCATATTGTAGGACATCTCAATTCTCTAATTGCACCGCAAGGAGGCGAGGACCAAAGATTGAGGAGGCTTCCTGAGGATCATGAGCGAGGATACACAGGTGTATCCTTTGCTGAAGTGTTTTATCGACTAAACGTGACGCACGTATAAATTCTCCTCCCATGTCACATCTGTCGTAATAATTTACATTTATATTTTACCTTTGCAGTTTAAATAATGTCATATATTTAAACAGGGCGTCTTGCTTTATTCATATATATTATGAATGCCTTAAATAACGCACTTTAACAACAGCTGATGATGCTTTGAAGTGACGCTTGAGTGGTCAAGGAATATTCCAATGTTCATCCTTTGATTCCTCCCCCCTCGCATCCTTTCCTTGCGTCCTTCCCTCGCATCCTGAAGGGGTAGAGCTAAGACGCGAGGAAAGGAAGCAAGGAAAGGAAACGAGGACACACAAATAAGAAATGAGAAGCACCCCATAAGTGTTTGTGACAGTACCTCCAAATATGATCCAGAAAGCACAGGCATATGGAATGTAGATCTCTATATAGAGAAAAAGGAAGCGCAGCACGTCTCCTGCAATATTCCCCAGCATGACAATGAAGGGTCCCATCGCCCTAGAGAATAAAATCAATCATTAACTGGAGTACAATTATATGTTGTGTTGTAGACCAACAGAGGGTAAAGGTCAGTTTTCAGAAGTAAAAACATGAAGTGAATGTATTTTTTTTGCAATATTGTGATTCATTTTGGAGCTGGAAAAGGTTGCTGAATTGTTGTTGACTCTACTTGAGTGAAATGATATTCCAGCATATGTTGAAATGCTGTCGTAGCATTCAGGTGTGACTGAGCACAGGGTGTGCAAACCCCCGCGTCCTTATGTTTCTATGGTTACCCTAACACTGACCATATGTTCCCATGGTTACCTAGCCCTCAAAGAGGAGGCCACCTGTGGAGTCTCAGTGAAACCTGAGATATGGAAGCATTGTTATTTGGGCCACTGGCCAGGTGGCAGCATTCGGCTCCAGGCGCCCTGTGTAACATAGCAGTCAGGAGGCCCAAAAGGTGTTGACATTATATCTGAGTATCTATGGTAACTGCCACTGACCAGGTGTTCCTACAGAGCCGAGGTTTCAGACATTCTACTCAGATGGCCACTATCTTGGATGTCATATGCTTCATGACCTCCTTTAAAAAACTGTTTATTTTACACACACATCCACAATTTTAAGTAAAATATAGAATTCTAGAATTCTAGGTGATAAGAATTTATTATAAAAACAGATAGTTCCGGTCCTTGATTCTGATTGGTTGAGCTGCGTTCGAAGCTGTTGTAAATTACTCTACACACATATACCTTTGTTTACTTCTGTGTGTTGCTTGGCAACCACTTTGTTGCAACCACAACCGTTCGTGAGGAACGACATAGGCCTTTTTCACGGTCCACGTTCGGAAACCGGAAGCGTTGAATAGTTGTGTATGCACAATACTTCAGAGACAGACCAGCTTTTTATTTAAAAAATGCAAGAATAGCATACAAAAACACATCACATTAAGACTGTACAAATTAAACAGAAATAATGTTAGCATTACTTTCGTGCACTTGCTTTACTTTTCGTGAAACAGTCGTCACGTATTAGATCAAATTTGGGTTGTTCAAATAAATTTATATTTTTCATCCCAGTTCTATTCTAAGATAACTGGTTACCAAACGTGATATATCCTCCAGATTTGAGCGCAGTGATAGCATTATACTGTAGATAAGATTGGAGATGAATCATAGTGAATCACTGCGCAATAAAAATCAAAATAAAACCGTATATATATATATATATATATATATATTAGGGGTGTAACAGTACACAGATGTCACGGTTCGGTACGTACCTCGGTTCGAGGGTCACGGTTCATTACGATTTTGGTACAAAACAAAACAAATCTACTATGCTAGGTTTCTTTTCATTTATTTTAAACAGACAGTAGTACAAATTACATTTTTTTTCCCACCTACATGTGAAAATACTAAATATTATATCAAATTAATGCCATATATAGGCCATCAAATCTGCAGTACATATATACATACAAGGAAGTAATACTTATATAAATATATTTAATTTAGTTAACTGATAGACAAGGGAAAAAAACAGTGTGACACATAACGTAGCCTATATTTGCTGAGTTTCAGTTCAGTTTTGTGACAGAAAGGAAACTCAAATGGCAGAAAGCGACACTCTGTTTTTTTGTTTAAGTTGATTTTGCTGGTATGAGCAAAGTTGAAGTAATCACGGCGGTGCACACAAACACAAAACACATCATTTCCAGGCTTTTAGCATTGCTAACTTTATCAAAATAAAACACAGTGAATCAAACATCAGCTCGCCTGTCTCACTGTGGTCAAAGTCTATAATTTACATAATAAATAACAGTTTAGCGTTTGGATGCATCGCAGTTATCGAAATATTATGGTATGTTTGGATATGTGCCGAATGAGAGAGGTAGGATACAAGAGCACAAAGCTCCATTTCGCAGACAGTTGTTCTTAAGATTATCTTACTAAAGAATAATTTTTAGTATATTAAGTACAAAATTAGTGTGTGAAAATAGAGCACTACACATTATGGAACTGCACTTTTTTTTTTCACCTGGAGTAGTTGGTGTGACACAGTATATGGTCATACAATGATTACATTACTTGACCACAGCTGCACTGCCTTCGCTGGCGTTTAGCATTTTTATAGAAATAAAAATCATTCAGTTCAGTTGGAAAATGTACGCTACACTTCTAAACTGAGAGCATCTGTACCAACGTGATCTCATGATAATTTGTATGTATTTTACGTAAAAAGTGGTTCTATTAAACATACATTTACTTACGTTTTTCCAGACACTAAAACGTACAATACTGGCGTATTTACAGCATCTAAACGTACAAATACTTACGTATTTTCAACATTTAACCAAACAATACTGACGTATTGATGACACCTAAAAACTAATCCTTATGAATATTAAAATTGCGGTATTAATTTCATTATTATTGTTTTTAGTAGTCATATCAATGGCCTTATGTTTTCAATTGCATTATTAAGTTGTTTAATCGTTACTCAATATGAAATGATAACATTTTGTTCTGTTTTGTGTGATTTCTGCTGCCAGCTCGTTTTCAAGACGCATGGTGTTAAACAAGACCCCACTTCAAACCCTTAAAATAAACAACATTTTCGCAATCGTTTCACCATTCATGTAATATTTACTTTGTTTCCCGTGGTGGGACACAAAAAGCGTCTTCTCCGACATGCTGTGACTAACAATAGAAATATACAATACACCAAAACACAACATAATTACAAAATTAAGTTATTTTATTTGTGCACTGTACTCCAAATATTTTTAGGTTTAGGAGTAGGTTAAGGCGTCTAAAAATCACTCGCTCACTGATAAAATAAAAAAAAAAGAGAGATGGATGTCAGGCCATGCTGGAGGATTTGCTGCTCAATCTTGTGCTCAATGACAAACATCCTTTACACAGAGTGCACGTTAATCACGAAAGCAAAAGTGAAAGTAGACAGTTCAAAAGCGATTTCAATGCCCTGCGAAAAAAAGGACAAATTAAAATCTACCTCAACCAAAAATAGCTCCAATTTTGTGATTGGCTGTTAGGCTATGTAGTGTGGGGCCAGGGTGGGCCAAGCTTCTGATTGGGTGGGCCAAGCCCACCCCGGGCCCCCCCGTGGAGTCGGGCCTGCCGTGAAAAAGGCCCATTGTTTTTTGAAACCTTACTACGTATATAGAATAACTGTTTTATAAAAGCAATAAGCCCCAAAAAGCCGTGGTTTACAGTGAATTTATAACAGCTAAGGGGGTTTTAGGCACTCCGCTTCATGTTGTGCCCCTTAGCTGCCATAAATTCACTGTAAACCACAGCTTCTTGGGGCTTATTGCTTTATTTTACACATGCAAATACATTTAACATTTCAAGTTACATGCATTCATCTTGATTTTCAGTTTTTTCCGTTTTACCCAGTAAGGAAAGATGTGTGTTTAGTTTGGGTTATTTCATTCAAAAATCATAATCATTTCCTCTAAAACTAAACAAGAGCTCTTTAAATCCTTGGTCAAGATCCTGAGCTTACTTACAAAAAGATATATTACCTAAAGGCTCGGACATGCTTCATCAGCCTTAGCCACAGAAAAATAATGGACACTGCGAAGAGGCGAAGACTGTTTTGTCGAAGTGAGTCAGACACTAGGAATACATCTGCCAAGTGGATGACCAGAACTGCCAGGAGCAGCGAATAGACCAGCCAATCAAAGATATTCCTGCATGAGATGTATCAGCATACTTAGTCTTAGTCATACAGTAAATTCATTCTACTGTATATTAGCTTGTTATGAGTACATTACCAGAGGTCTTGAGAGTAGGTTCCTTTCAGGTTTCGAATATACTTAATTTGGCCCTCCAAGTAATTGCGCTCCTGTTTTATTTAAAAAGTAATGATATTAATAATAAAAAGAGTCATGTCCTTAAAACTGTGTATTTTAATCACAAATCAAAAATACAGTAAAACCAGTAATATTGTGAAATATTATTATAATTTAAAATAACTTTGTTTTCTATTTAAATATATTTTAAAATGAAATTAACTCTTGTGAGGCAAAGCTGAATTGTCAGCAGCCATTACTCCAGTCTTTAGTGCCACATGATGCTTTGACTCATCACTGCCAAAAATTGTGTTTACAATAATGCAGTAAAATGGAAGACACATATAATATGGAAAAAGTGGTTT
>JAHKKF010514934.1:0-14307 GCA_019740295.1 Labeo calbasu
TGCAAAATGAGGGTTATTGTTTGCAAAAACAGATTATGTAGGTGTGTAAACACAAGGTGAGGCATCATGAGATCCGTCTAAAAATGACTGATGAAAATCTATTTAGTATTTATTCAAATATATAAAACATCTGTAGCGTGTCTGTATTGTTTATATTTCTGCTTCCCTCCCATTTAATGAATTAATGTCTTGGTGGTGTCAGCTGAGTTCAGGCTTAATGGTGTTTCTTAAACTGATTGCACACTCTTTGATGCAAAGGTCATTATAAAACAGCTGCTATAAAAGTGCTGCCTCTCATCTGAGCTATTAATTAATGTGTGCCCCTGTGTCTTCAAGGTTGCCATGGTGGAAGAATCAGTTTACCCTTTTCCAACAGTGGATGTGCCTGATCATGCTCATTACACTATTGGTGCTGTCATCCTTGGTGTTGGAATCACTGGTATGCTGGGCAACTTCCTGGTCATCTATGCATTTAGCAGGTGAGAAAAATAAAGGCTGTGGGGAGTTGAACACCTAGTCTATGAATTTTTTTATTGTTTGTTAACAAAGAAGCCAAACCATAGTCAAATGGATTGGTGCCAACCCGATCTCATAGCAGTTTGTACATATTTTACGAGGTGGCTAATTCGTACGATTTTTGCTAAATTGTGCGAGTTCCTCAATTCGTATTAATTTGTACGAATGACCTACCCCTAATCCTGCCCCAAAACCTTACCATCACTGGGGTCTAGACAATTTGTGGGGTTGTATGAATTAGCCACCTCGTAAAATACGTACGAATTGGTCGTGAGATAGCGTTGTTGGTGCACAGGATCATTAGGCCTGTGCCACTTTTGCGTCACTAACTTTGAATAGACACATTTACGCAATAGATAGTTCCACTTTCGAATTTGATTTTTAAAAAAACGCTGCAATTTTTGTTTGTGCTTGTCTTATGAAAGTGATGTGGAATTTTGACTCTTCTTCTTTTGACTCATTTTGACAGAAAGTGAGTCATGGACTCATTTACTCAACCGATTTGTTCAAAAACACAGATTTATTTAGGAATGAAACACGTTACTGTTTGAGTGAGTCATGAATCAGTAATACAACCAATTCAGAAATGAGTCAACTGATCTTGTTTATGCGTGAGTCATGGAGTCATCTATTCAACTTGTTTCTTCAAAAATAATTGTTTAGGAACAAAACAGGTGAGTCATGAATCAGTCACTCAATCGATTTGGTAAAAACAACACTGGTTCTGTCAGGAAATTAACCATTGTGTGTTTCTTGAAGACATGGCAATTGTTTTAGCTTTGTCTTTGTCTGGAGCTATTTGCATGGCACAGGGAGGCTGATATTATCACAGACGTCATATGTCTAAATGAAAAATGGGAAATTAACAACTGTTAACAATTATTTTGTGTGCGTGTAGGAGCCGGACCCTGAGGACACCAGCGAATTTATTCATAATAAACCTTGCCATCACAGACTTCCTCATGTGTGCCACCCAGGCACCAATCTTTTTCACCACCAGCATGCACAAGAGATGGATCTTTGGGGAGAAAGGTACACACAAACAAACATGCATGGATGGCTTTTCTGTATATGAGGACATATATGAAGAGTTCAGATGCAAAATAAGCATTTTTATTAGGCTCCTTTGAATAGGTTTCTCTGTAAGTACCGGCACTTCTAATTGAGCTGAGGTTGGGATTTAGCGAGTTTGAAGAAAAAAAGTATTTGATGGACATACTATGCGTCAAAAGCATTCACTCAGTATCATTATCTAATTTTTGACCGAGGTGGTTTTTAGCTGGTTTTGCATCTGAACTCTTCATATGTAGTTTAATACAATGACGATACCTCAAATGGTTGAAGCAAAATGTGATGCGTAGATGCTGTCAAACACATGGACTTATCTTTGCAGATAGATCATTATTTAAAGGCATCGTTCACTCAAAAATGAAAATTACTCACCCTCAAGCTATCCTAGGGGTATATGATTTTCTTCTTTAAGATGAATACATTCAGAGTTATATTTAAAAATGTCCTGGCTCTTCTTTATAATGGCAGTGAATGGGTGTTGAGATTTAGAAGTCCAATTAAAGTCCATTTAATTTTTTTTTTATATCAGTAAGTCTCAAGCGATATGTCAGTAAATATAGTAATAGACTTGAACTATACTTAGTATAAAATAAATGCATTTTAAATCTATTACTTTTTTACTAGGGTAGCATATTCTCACCGGTCCTACGTCTTCTGCTGAAATGCCACTCTCTCGTGTACACGCATACGACAGTTAGCGGAAGATAGAGATTACAGTGTATAAAGCTGTAAATATGGATATTTTCCTTACACAAACATGTTGCCTCGGTTCAGGAGGCCTTTATTAACCCCCCGGAGCCATTTAGAGCACTTTTTAAGATGGATGGATGCACTTTATTTGACTTCTATTGGACTATTGAATAGTAACACCCATTCACTCCCATTATGAATCCTGGAAGAGCCAGGACATTTTTTAATATAACTCCATTGTATTCGTCTGAAAGAAAAAGTCATATACACCTATATGGCTTAAGGGTGAGTAGATCATGGGGTATTTTCATTTTTGGGTGAACTATCCCTTTAATGCATAAGCTGTATCTGAGATAAAACATGCATGTCCATGATTAATTGTACTCTACTATACTTTTTGAATTATAATGAATGGATTTAAGATTAAAGAAGAGATAGATGGTTTGATAAAATGAATCTCAGGTTGAATGGGTTCAAATGAAGGAGAGGTTGCCCTTGGAGACAGCCTTGGTCTCTCAGTACTTACGAGGATTCATACCGATCTTTCTCTATGCTTTTGTTGCTAAGTACTATTAATGTTTATCAATGTCTAGTACATTTGTTTCTTTTTCATCAATTGCCAAATTGTAATATCTCTAAATTCTTTTCAGCAACTGCACGTCAGAGCTTTTCTTGTTGTTTTTGAGCACTAGCTAGTCATTTTGCTCAGCTGTGAAATGCTGCTGTTTGTGGTATTAGATGATGGAAGCTCCCATCATCCTAGTTTTCCTGAGGTGTTCTAAATGTCAGTTCCTATCAGGACCGAATCTTAATTGCCTTCATCAGCCTTGACTGAGTTTTGTTGGAGTCTTCTGCTTGCTGACGTTTGCAGTGAGATCAGGCGCTGTATGATTATGATTAGTGTAGTGATTGATGCTGATCTTCTGTTTTCAGGGAGTTTACTGGGCAGCCATGAAATTGTTGTCTGCTCTTTGCACTGTGACTGTGTAAATTGTGATTTCTACATCTGGAAATAAAATTATATTTAAAATCATATTATGTTATGCTAAGCTCATTATCCTTATTCAGTAACAGCTGGAAAAGTCACTGTGCCTTTAAACATTGTTGTAGACAATGGGAGGCAAATACGTTGAGAAACACTAAATATACAGTAAATGTACTCTAAATGCAGTGTCGTAAATCAGTCCTGTCTGTAACAAAAAAAAAATCCCCTGTAAAACAGCTAAATTGTCATACCAGCCGGCAAGAATCAATTTATTATGTAATTTTCACTCAAAGCAGTTTATTTAGCATATTGAAGGCATCTGCTCCATTGGTTTTCATTTAAACAGAACAGCCTCTGGTCTCCCTGTTGGGATCCTGACGTGTTACGGTTTTCCAAGCAGAGATTGAAACCTCCCTCCTGGAGGAGGGACTCTGACCCAGTTTCATTTGGTGAAAACAGTTAAAAGATGGGCTTCTTGCTTCTGTCAGCTCTGACTGCACTACAAAACAAGGCACCAATATGACCACTGTTAATTTGATCGTGACAACCATGTGCTTGATCGCCCTGAAAGCTTTTCCAATCAATCAGATTAACCTGAAAGTATACTCTACCTGACAAGGTGTGAGAGTAAAGAGAAGACATCCTAATGTGTGAGAGGATTATCTTCAGTAACAGATGTAATGTTTTGTAATTATTAAAGTGCATCCAGTTAATGTGTTCTGAGAAAACAAGCACAAATGTTCACAAATCAGATTGAATGCATTGCCACTCATTCTGTTGTTTACATATGCCTTGACAGCATAGAAGACAGGGTGTGTGTGGATTTTGAGGAGGTGCCAGACTGTGTGTGTGTGTTGAGTATAATAGTGTGAAATCATCTGTTTCTTGCCTCTCTGCTGGTTATTCTTCTGTTTGACCTGTTTTATTGTCAACATGATGTGTATTATGTGAAATAGACTTCAGATAAACCCATAATTTCTCTCTCTGTATTTGTGTTTATTTGATGTAGGATCCTCTTAGAATGCTAGTATTACTAGGATACCATGATGTGTATTTGGATATGTGGGGTGAACAAAGTTCATTTAAAACAGTGGTTCACAACCAGGGAGCCATTAGGGGCATCAGCAATACTCAATATTTCATCAGGTGGAAATTTAGTTAAAGGATTAGTTCACTTCCAGAACAACGATTTACAAATACTCACCCCCATGTCATCCAAGATGTTCATGTCTTTCTTCAGTCGTAAAGAAATTATTTTTTCTGAGGAAAACATTTAGGAATTTTCTCCATATAGTGGACTTCAACTGTGCCTGCGAATTTGAACTTTCAAAATGCAGTTTAAATGTAGCTTCAAAGGGCTCTAAATGATCCCAGCCAAGGAATAAGGGTCTTATTATTGAAACGATCAGTCATTTTCTTAAAAAAAATAATATCTGTACACTTTTTAACCACAAATGCTCGTCTAGTCTAGCTCTGCGATACACATGCATACTCTGTGCACTGTTCAAGACAGTTAGGGTATGTCGAAAAACTCCCATCTCATTTTCTCCTCCAACATTACGTAATCACATTGGAAAAGTCACGTGTGGTTAGTTCTTCGTCTGTGAGCTCCAGTTTAAAAAGGTAGGGTAAGATGAAAAACACTCCAACTTCAAAATCGTCCAACATCATTGTTTTACCCTTTTTTGTAAAGGGCGTTTGACTTTCTTTGCACGTTCACTTTGTAAACACTGGGTCGATATTTCCACCAGCATCACGTGTGACCTTTCCAACATGATTAAATAATGTGTGACGTCGAGCTAGTGCAAGATGAGCATTTGTGGTTAAAAAGTGTATAAATATTAATTATTTTTTAGAAAATGACTGATCGTTTGGCTAGATAAGACCTGGATAAGATAAGTCTGGGATCGTGTAAAACCCTTTGAAGTTGCATTGAAACTGCAATTTGGACCTTCAACCTGTTCATCCCCGTTGAAGTCAACTATATGGATAAAAAACACCTCTGCACTGGGTAAATACACCGCTCCAACTGCTAGAATTTACCACAGAAATGTCAATTCTGTATAAACTGTGCTTGGTTGCAGACATGCCTAATTCTGTTCCTCCTGTCTCTCCAGGTTGTGAGTTATATGCATTCTGTGGGGCTTTATTTGGCATCTGCTCCATGATCACACTCATGGTCATCGCTGTGGATCGATACTTTGTGATCACGCGGCCGCTAGCCTCCATCGGTGTGTTGTCTCAAAAGAGAGCTCTGCTGATTCTTCTGATAGCTTGGGCTTATTCACTTGGTTGGAGCCTGCCACCCTTCTTTGGCTGGAGTAAGTGTGGTACATGTTTTTGAAACATTTTAAACCTATTAAACTTTGTGTTCATCTTTGCTGTTTTTCATGAATGCCATTTTCTTTTATATTTTTATCTAACAGACCTACAAAGGCATTCATACATGATTAAATGTGGCCTGAAGGCATAGTTCACCTAAAAATGAAAATTATGTCATCATTTACTCAACCTCATGTTCCAAAACTTTAGTTTTTTTCTTCTTTGGAACACAAAGACAATATTTTAAAGAATGTTGGTAACTAAACAGATTGTTGACCTTTGACCCGATTTACACATCCATCAAAAAAAAAATTATGAATATCACATCAAACCAAATACCATTTATTTTAAGCCAGATGTCAACATGTCACATGATGTCTGTGCATTTGCATGTGATTAAGTGCGGTCCTGTGTTAATGGAGTTGAGTACACCTTTGATGCTTCTTTCAAAGGATGCATCAGTCTTTTATAAGCTCAGGTCTTTTGGGACAAGTGCACTGCATTCTGGGTCATCCATGTGTGAGCACACGAACATGAGAGGCTTTACAAACAGTGCGCTGTTGGACTCTGATCTGTGTCGCATATAGGTGGTCTCTGAGGACCGAGGCTTTCAGCTTAAGAGGGATAGACTGGTAAAGCCTGGTGCTTTTGGCTCTCCAGCGCTTTCTATCTCTGCTTTACAGGCAACCTGCTCTTCACACGAAGGGTGTCTGTCTCCTAATGGTTCTGACAGCTTATATCTTCACTGCTGAACATCACACCAACCTCAAACCCCAGAGAACCAATGATAGCGCCACACATGAATGAAAGCCGGACTGTGATTGGTGGCGATAAGAAATACTGTGATTATAGCGTGCTTCCTCAGCTGTGTGTTCATTGGGTTGTATTTCACTGCGTTTGCCCACCAGCCAGACAGTATTCTTAGATCCTTTTTCTTTGTGAGTTTGTTCCAGTTTTGACAATATTTCACAGGATGTAAAAGGCTTAGCTGCTGGCTGTCCTTCACTTCCCTCCACAAATTCTGTTATTTTATGTTTTCTCTCTCTATGCCAATGTCTTGCAGGTGCTTATGTTCCTGAAGGGCTGTTGACCTCTTGCACCTGGGATTATATGACCTTCACACCCTCCGTGCGAGCTTACACTATGCTCCTCTTCATCTTCGTCTTCTTCATTCCGCTTATCGTCATCATCTATTGCTATTTCTTTATTTTCCGATCCATTCGCAGTACTAATGAGTGAGTTCTTTGATACAGATCTAACAGAACACTTTCATTCTGCGTTGTAATTCATCTTAAGGTTATGATGTATTGAAAGTAGCTTTTGATGGCAGTAAACCAATAATAGAAAATTTGTGTTGTTTAACTATTACTTTTTTTGTCTTTGGAAGAGCTGTGGGCAAAATTAATGGAGATAACAAGAGAGAATCGATTAAACGATTTCAACGGCTGAAAAATGAATGGAAGATGGCAAAAATTGCTCTTATTGTCATTCTCATGTATGTCATCTCCTGGTCTCCATATTCAACTGTGGCACTGACAGCATTTGCTGGGTAAATGAATCCCAACCCTGACAACACAATATAATGTAATATAAAATATACACTACCATTCAAAAGGTGTCTTAAGATTTAGCTTTTTAGGAAATTATTACTATTATTCTGAAAAGACACATTAAATTGATCAAAAGTGGTTGATTAAATGTTATAAGTTTCCTACTCTGTAAATAAGTACTGTTCTTTCTTTTTTTCATTGAAGAATCTGAATTGCGACTTTTTATTTCACAATTCTAACTTTTTTCCTTAGAATTGTGAGATGTAAACTCACAACTGCAAGTTATAAAGTCAAAAATGCAAGTTGTAAAGATAGAATTGCGAGGTATAAACTCCCAATTCTGATAAAAAAAAAAAAGTCACAATTGCAAGATATACATTCGCAGTTACACGTTATAATGTCAGAATTGTAAGATATAAACTCGCAATTCTGAACCTTTTATATCTCGCATTTGTGACTTTATGACACACAGCTGTGAGTTATTAAGTCTGAATTGTGATCAGAATTGTAAAAATCTTTTTTCCCCCTCAGAACTGGACTTTATAACTTGCAGTTGCAAGGTTATATTTTACAAATCTAACTTACCAACAATTCTGACTTTATATCTCGCAATTCTGACTTAATACCTCCAGTTGTGAGTTTGTATCTCGCAATTCTGACTTTATTACTTGCAAAAAAAAATTTAGAACTGCAAGATGTAAACTCATAATTGCGAGAAAAAGTCAGAATCCATTAAAAAAATGTATCATGGTTTAAAAAAAAACGTGTAACAGTTTTTAACATTAAAAAAAATAATAATAAAATGTTTCTTGAGCAGCAAATCAGCATATTAGAGTAATTTCTGAAGGATCTGAAATCTGGAGTAATGGCTGCTGAAAATTTAGCTTTACAACCAGGAATAAATGACATTAAACTATGTTAGAATAGAAAAAGCTAATTTTTTAAATATATATATATATGTTTCACAGTATTACTGCTTTTACTGTATAATACAGTATAACATAATATAATATAATGTGTCATTTTATTGTTTACATTTTTTAGCTTTTACATATATTCAGCATAATTATGTAATTTTAGATTTTTTTCAATTCTGTGTGTGTATATATATATATATATATGTATGTGTATATATTTACACATACACACACACACACACACACACACACACACACATATATATATATGTGCGTGTGTGTGTGTGTATATATATATATATATACACACACACACACATAAATGAACATGTTAATTAATCTATACACTTATTTTCCATGTGTTTTTCAGGTATTCTGATATGCNATTTTATTGTTTACATTTTTTAGCTTTTACATATATTCAGCATAATTATGTAATTTTAGATTTTTTTCAATTCTGTGTGTGTATATATATATATATATGTATGTATGTGTATATATTTACACATACACACACACACACACACACACACACACATATATATATATGTGTGCGTGTGTGTGTGTGTATATATATATATATATATATACACACACACACACATAAATGAACATGTTAATTAATCTATACACTTATTTTCCATGTGTTTTTCAGGTATTCTGATATGCTCACACCATATATGAATTCAGTACCTGCTGTGATAGCCAAAGCTTCAGCAATCCACAATCCCATCATCTATGCCATCACACACCCCAAATACAGGTACTGTAGGAGTCTCACTGAGTATCACTGATGTCAGTTCAATATATTTTTGAAATCCAACTGTTTTAGTTTTGCCTCCTAAAGAGGTGATGAAAAACATTAATGTTACTGTAAGTGGTAATGTATGACATTTTAATGGACAAACTCACTTCCCAATAATGCAGAGCATGGGTCAGAGATTAGATTACCTGGTCTGGCCCCATTAGGACTAAACACCTGAGGCAAGTTGTGATTGTTTAAATTTTTCCTAGTGTCTAGTTCACTGAGCCATTCAATCGCAAATTGATCAGAAACATGCATTGCTTCTGGGTTAAAGTGTAAAATTCCATTTTGATTGATTTCATTAACCTGAATATCCATTTGAGCATAAAGAGTAATTAATCCTGCACATTGTGTCGGTACCATGTGTAAGGCCTGCTGGGGTAAAAATCATTTTAAATGGC
Source organism: Labeo calbasu (assembly GCA_019740295.1). Classification (NCBI taxonomy): domain Eukaryota; kingdom Metazoa; phylum Chordata; class Actinopteri; order Cypriniformes; family Cyprinidae; genus Labeo; species Labeo calbasu. The sequence continues at coordinate 9,258 of JAHKKF010514934.1, forward strand.
TTTTCTCCCACGACACTGAAGCATATTTTCCTACGCACTAAACACGTTTCCATGCATTCAGTGACAAAGGTCTATTTTGATTTAGGTCTAAACTGTAATAATACTGCTTCAAATGTGTGTAAATTATGTTGCTAATCTGTAGCTCTGAAATTATTGCATATATTCCGATACAAAAGATTTTCAGTAAACTTATTTTTCTTATTGCTACTGATGCCTTTAAAACAGGTTTCACTGCTACTGAATTAAAAAAAAATATCTGTGCATGTATTTTTTTTTTTTTTTTTACAAGACTACACACTATGATTTTGAAATTTCTGAGACCAGTCAGTGTTAAACTGTTGTACTAGTTAGTTGCCAACATCAGTCAACATTTCTAATGTTTGCTTAAGTTTGTTTAATGATAAGATTTTAATCAAATATTTATATTTTGTTTTCTTTCAATTGTATTTTATTGCTGAAAACATTTGTTTTGTTGGTGATTGATACCAGTGAAAAGATCAATCAATATGTCTACCAGTGAGTTCTTATTAGTATTTTACAGTGTCTCATTGAAGTTGGTATGATTATTATGGAACATGCTCTATGTACAGTAAATATGGATCCACCATGTCTTTGTCAGGTTGGCCATAGCGAAGTACATTCCATGTCTTCGTGTACTGTTGTGCATCCCCAAGCGTGACCTCAACTCCCTCCACAGCAGCTTTATGTCCACACGTCGTTCCACCGTCACAAGTCAGTCCTCTGATATGTCCGGACAGCTTCGCAGAACCAGCACTGGCAAATCCCGGCTCTCCTCAGCCTCCGACAGCGAATCTGTGAGTGTGTGAGCCTGACGGACGTCTAGATTTGATGATTAGTCTTCTCAAGGGCAAATGTGGTTGTAACGGGTGTATTTTATAACCTGTTTCTACTCTTCAGGGCTGGACAGATACTGAGGCCGATCTCTCGAGCATGGGCTCCAGGCCTGCCAGCCGACAGGTGTCTTGTGAGATCAGCAAGGACACTGCAGAGATCCCAGACTTCAAACCTTGTAACTCATCCAGCTTCAAGTCTAAGCTCAAAAGCCATGACTCGGGCATCTTTGAAAAGGTGACCTCACAGGCTGAATGTATTACATATGTGGCAAGTATCAAAGGAGTGTAACTTCTATTTATCCTCATGTTGCTTTGTTAAACCATGGGCGTAGCTTGACATTTGACCTAGGAGGTCGATTTGGTCAGTCACACTTTTAAACACATTTCGCATTTTCTATAGTAAAGCTACAAATTCACACTCAGTGCATTCAAGTCAATCTTTCATATTCAAGAGAATCTGTCATGGTAACCAGATATATTGCACTATGTCTGTTTTGGCCACATTAACCTTGAATTTCAGTTTGAAATTTGAATAAAAAATTCTGTCAATAAATACTCACCTTCATGTTGTTCCAAACCCGTAAGACCTTTGTTCATCTTCAAAACACAAATTCAGGTATTTTTGATGAAATCCGAGAGCTTTCTGACCGTGCATAAACAGCAATGCAACTACTAGTTTAAGGCCCAGAAAGGTAGTAAGGATATAGTTAAAATAGTCCATGTGACATCAGACATCAGAATTTTCATTTTTGGGTGAACCATCTCTTTAAGTGAATCAAGGAGTGCATTACTCACTCACTGCTTTAAAATAAACATCTGTTGGGCATGAATTAAGTTAACTTAATGCTTAGTAAATTTAACTGAAAACAGACAATTAAGCAGTTTATGTTCTGAAATATATTTTTAGGTATTGTTGTGGGTAAATGGAAAAACCTTTGGAAGTAAATGGTCCTCCTTCTGACATAAATGTAAAACACTGAGCTGCTACAATGGCTGCATTTATTTATTTTATTTTATTTTTTACATCCAGGTTTGTCTGCTGTTGGTATTTGTTGTAAGCCTCCGTTACTAGTTCGAAAACGCTGCTCGGTGCATTTGTTAACTGCGTTAAGCTTATGTTGAAACTAAAAAAAAATTCCGTTTATGACAGCGTTTATTTTTTCAATGTAAAAGTCTTTACTGCTGACTCGTGAAAACAGTCACCACCACTAAAACCACCACTATTATTTATATAAAATACAATAATAAATACCACTGTTATTTATATAAAATATGATTTATTGAATAATAATATTTAAAAAACAACAGTCATAAAAGTGAGATTTTGCCACAGCGATTTGCTCTGGAACAAATAATAGATTAATGAGACCAAAGACTGCCCGTTAGATTTACCCAAAACAAATTACATCTCACGTTTAACCACTATAGAGACATCAGAGCCAGTGGCAAATTCCAGAAGATCTGGCCAAGCTGAGGCTTTTCCCGGCAGATTCATGAGCACTGAGCGGCTGCTGACGCAATTTTTCAAATTAACAATTAACATTAACAATCTTTATTAACAAACTGCATATTTGAACCATAAACAAGTACATTCTCTCCCGAAAACCACTTAAAACTACATTCCGTGACACAAAAACAGTAATATTTTAAAAATTGTAATGGACTGGGGCATCCGCCATAACACTCGCTGTGAGAAGTACCGTAAACAGAGTGATACAATTACAAACAGTCAAATGTCTGCTGGAGTTCTGTTGTACTCTAATATTGCACTCCTATTAGCCAATCAGATTAGAGAACCAGAAAGAACTGTTGTATAAAGGCTATTATCTGACAAAATGCAGATTTGACAAAACACAACTTTTTTTGGCAAATGAGATTGGCAAATGAGAAGCTATGCCCATGTGTTGAATATAAAAGAAGTAGTGTATTAAAAAGAAGTCGTTTTTGATAATCAAAGCAGACACAGTGAAAATAGTTGGTTATTGTCGCAAAACAAACCCCTTCAGGATAATATGAAATCACCCTGTTGATGTTGTTTTTTGTGATTATCCTTAACATACTGCTAAGAAAAGGCACACTGTGTCACAAACTGTCTGTAAACGTCTGTAATGCACACCAAGGCTGAATTTGTTAGATCAAAATATTACTACAATAAAAAACTACTTTAATATATTTTAAATGTAATTTATTCCTGTGATGTTACATGATTCTTCAGAAATCATTTTGATGCTTTGATGCTCATGAAACATTTTTATTATTATCTTCATTAAAAAGTTGTGCTTAATATTTTTGGAGAAACATTTCAGGAGAGTTCAAAAGAACTGCATTTATTTGAAATAGAAGTCTTCTGTAACGTTATAAACGTCTCAATTGAATGCGTCCTTGCTGAATGAAATTGTTGCTTTCTTTCAGAAACATTTTCTGATGCCAGACTTTTGAACAGTAGTGTATGTGCTTGATTGTTATACTGACTTTCATTTCTGACCTAGAGTTCCTCTGATGTGGAAGATGTGTCTGTGGTTGGACTCGTTCAACCGGACCGTACCAACCTTTTAGCTGTAAGTCTGTTTGAGTTCAGTATAAAGCAATCAAGCTTTTGCAGGATCCTGTAGGTTGTACGGTTTGTAAAATTTGCTGAGCTCAGGAACATTTTGTTCTGGTGTCACTGGCAGAGCAACTCGCCCAGACAATCAAATTTGTACATAAAAAATCTGAAAGCTATTTGATGAATCACAGTGTGCTGCTAAAAAATGTAATTAGTTAATTAATTTGAATTCTGATTGCAGAAGAAAAGCATTTAATAAAATTACTGTTCCATTCTTCCATAAAATGCATTCTTCTGCAGAAGGAATATGTGCCTTTGAAAGAATAATCTTAATCATCTTTTATACATAAATACCTATTAATTAAACCGAGAATTATGCTGTCAGTGTTTAGTGTTACAGAGGTCATGTTGAGTGTGATTGCAGCAGTGTTATCTGCAGGAACAATGTTTTATTTATGATTTAATATGAAGTGAATGCTGATAATTGGCAATAGGTAGATTAAATGTGTTTAAACTTTCTTCTGTGCTTTTTGCAGGCTAGTGACGTTACAGATGTGCCCATTTCAAAAGGTGCGATTGGTCGGATTCCCAACATTGTTATCACCTCTGAGTCTAGCACATTCCTGCCCTCGGTACGGCTCAGCTACAGAAGCAGCCGCTCGAGTATGTCCAGTGCTGGGGCAAATCCACCCAGGAGAGACTCTCGTGGAGGAGTCCAGCAGGGGGCAGTGCACCTCTCCACTGCTGCAGAAAAACCCGAAACCGCTCACCCAGACAACCCTCGCCCTCAACATCTCTAGTGCTTACACCTCTTCACTCACCATTTGAATCTTACCTTCAAGCTTTGTGTTGGAGTTCTGTGTTTTTTTGTGAGTTATTCTGTTCTGTGGTGTAGACTTTTAGTAAGGCGAGCTTGAAATGAAAACAAAACCAGAGAGATTGATCAGTGCTCTGTATTACAGAATGTAAAATATGAAAGTCATACATTGATGTCAAGTTATTTTAGTCTGGTCATCAATGTCAAATGGCATATTCAGGTAATATCAGCTTACTTAGGGAGTTGTTTGTGTTTGCTTTAGTACTAAGCTTTACATTTTTGTGTTTCTTGTACATTATAATTTTGAAAACTGTTTTGTTTCAACCTTTAGCATTTTTTATGATGACATTTCAGCCGTAAATCTAATAGTTATTTTACAGTCTTCACTCAAAGTGAGACTCTGCCTGAATGTTTTGCTTAACAGGATCATCTTAAGACTGTGGCATGTGAGTTTTGCTCTTGAGACACTGAAATGCTCGCTTCCACAGAACTACAAGGTATGCAATATAAAGCCATATTACAGAAACATCCTAACTCAGAATTCCGTTTTATCTGTTTGGTAACAATAGTAATCTCGTTTAGAATATTAATTGTCTCAGATCTTAAGACTAAGGAGAACTCCACTTCCAGAACAACCATTTACAAATAATTTACTCACCCCTTTGTCATCCAAGATGTTCATGTCTTTCTGTCTTCAGTCGTAAAGAAATTATGGTTTTTGGAGAAAGCATTTCAGGATTTTTTCCATATAATGGACTTCATTGGTGCCTCGATTTTGAACTTTTAAAATGCAGTTTGAATGCAGCTTCAAAGCGATCCCAGCCAAGGAAGAAG
>JAHKKF010514934.1:14357-25342 GCA_019740295.1 Labeo calbasu
GGGAGTGATTTGTTCAGTCGCGCATGCGCAACATCCTATTAGGTTCTGTACTGGAATTAGTTCACCTGTTTCGAGTCTTCGGGTTTTTCAAGTCGTTCATTCATCTTATGGGGCTGTCACGTGATGCTAATTTTGCTAAAATGAACGAAATGACTCGAAAAAACATTCACTCATTTTGCTGAACAAGACTCAAAGGTCCGAGTCGGTAAAATGATCCGAACTGCACTACAACGAATCACGTCTAAGTTCATTGTCTATGTACTCCGGCTCAAAAAGGTAGAGTATGGCGAAAAACTCCATCTTATTTTCTCATACAACTTCAGAATCGTCTGACATCGTTGTACTTTTTTGTTTGTAAACAGCGTTTAACTTACTTGCACTTTCTTAGTCTTTGCGCGTTCACTTTGTAAACACTGGGTCTGTACTTCCGCCTACATTCCGCGTGACCTTTCGACGTGATTCAATAGTATGTAGCCGTGAACGTGCATGCCAGAGCCTGTGCTACACAAGCTTTTGTGCATAAAAAGTATACAATTTTTTATTTTCCAAAAAAAGTTTAAAATCGGGGCACCAATCAAGACCATTACATGGAGATTTTTTTTTTAATTTAAAAGTAACAATAGAATGTTATCCACCTTATACTTAATTGTGGAAGTAAGATTATGAGTGAGACTTCTGGTTCATTATCTGCTATAGGGAAATAACGAGAAGAATAAGGTGAAGTAAACTCAAAACTGTTTGCACTATAAGTAGGTGTGTTCATAATTAAGATAATACATAAAATAATATGGTAAGACACACCAATTTGCAGTATCCAGCAGCAAAACGAGTTGTGTTGTACAGCTAAAAAATAGCTGGAGGCGGATGAGACAGACCCATAACATTTACAAATGGCCGCGCCCACTCTTACGGGAAAAATAAGGTGGGTAAATAAGAGAGTGTAATATTCCAAACCATGCCTTTACCCAAATACATTTTGATTACCTTATAATACTGATTTATAATTTAGACAGCAAATCGTATAGCTTACATGTTATTTTCTCTTATGCTTGTCATGTCATATCTGTACACAAAGTAGCTCTAGTGTCGTGAGCGTGTTTGGCGTGGTAGTAGCATGAAGCTGAAAGTTTGTTGTTAATGAGAATGAGACAAATTAACCAATTTTTTTATTCAAACCTTGTATTAAACAAAGAAACTGTAATGTATTTGTCCTTCCGCTCTGGTAAGAAATCCTGTATCCATGTGTACACCAGTGCCTCGAACCACATTCATTCACGTAGAGGCACAGAGCCGGAGCACAACCGATGTTCTTCCACAAGACACATGCAGTTTTATTTTGCAAACGCTAGAGGGCCAGAAGTTACTTACGCCTTGTCCCAATTCCCACATTGGGGTTTTACATTGGAATTAACTCAGCTACATTTTCCAAAAAGCCAATAGTGTAGCTTTAAAACAGGAGGCTTCTGTATTTCTGCATCTGACCTCTGATTTTTTTGAAAGCATTGTAATCATTTCTGGTTTGTCATTTTTGACATTTTCAGACTTTTTTCCTTTTTAGTTTTACTATACAGTATAAACATAAGTTGTAATGTGTTTTCATAAAGGTCTTGTGGTATTAGTAATGGCCTCCAAAAGTAACACAAGAAACCCTGAGAACTTAAGCATTAAGAATGTGGAATTTCATTTGTTATCATAGTTTGCAAATATGGGCTATCACATTATTGAAAAGAGAAACAGCACCTCAATTCACCATAAAGCATCTGTTTATCATCTGTTTAACCGATATAATCTAGTCATTGGAGGGGTAACAGGATTTTTGTATTGCTTTGGAAAAAAGCAATCTTAAACAGCACAAGCCACAGAATGCATATGCCTGGAGCAGGGACACATCATTATCTCGCTAAATCACACCAACAGCGAATGCACAACTGATGTCATACATGCTGTGTATGTTTCCATCAATCCATCATTGAGATGAATGACCTTTAATGAATATTGATCACATGCTCACATGTACATCCACCTCTACACGCGTGGTTTTTTTTGATATTCTAAAAATGTTAGTTATTCTTTGTTTTTAATTAGCACTGTTTGAATATTCAAAATAGTAAACTATTAATGTTTTGACTGGCTGTAACTCAAATGTGATGATGATAGAAGACATGGTGGCGCTCTTTAGAGTTATCTAATGTTAGCTTGTTCTTGAGTGGTTTGTTTGTAAAAAGGAAACATTTATTTGTGCAGATGACTACAGTCTGTGGACTGTTTATATTGGTACATATAGTCTCAGATTGTATTAGAGTATATATCTGTTAGTGTGTATCCATTCAAATGAAAGACACAGTATATACAGTTGAAGTCAAAAGTTTACACACACCTTGCAGAATCTGCAAAATGTAATTATTTTACCAAAATAAAAGGGATTATACCAAATGCATGTTATTTTTTGTTCTTAATACTGTGTTGTTACTGTGTTGAAATTTCTAATTTAGGTCAGTACTAAATAAAAAATAATGTGCATTTTTTTATGATCCCTCATATTTTGGTAAAATAACTAACATTTTACAGATTCTACAGATTCTGTATGAAAACTTTTGACTTCAACTGCATGTGTATGTATCCGACACCAAGAAGGACATTATTGTATATTTGTAATGCACTTATGTGGTTGTTCCTATTTATTTTTTTTGAATAAACCTGCAGTTCTACACAAGTTTCTTTTCTCTTTATAGATGAGCAAGTTCTTTCATAATCATATTTGCAAGAATTGTTCAAAATTTTCCTTAATAAAATAGTTACACTGAATCACTGAATTAAAAAAAAAATAGCTGGTCTATTTATAGAGATGTTTCTCTAGCCTTCAGACATCGCTGTCCTCACCAGCACATGCTGTCAGTAATGATTTGACATCATTTTTCTCAACCACAACTTTCAGGGTTTTTCATTTGCATTTAGAGAGCCACAGCAAAAGTCCCTATTTTGTCACCATAATTGTCTCTGGGGGTAATGGTGTTTTACATGACAAGAAGCCTGCTTTTAAAATGAATGAAAAAAGAGGGATACAGACAAAAGTTGTTTATTAGTACTATTATTTTCTTTTTGCGGTTCTGCAAGTAATTTGTAATTAATTGTACCCAAAGGATATACACATCTGCCCCCCTCTGGCCACATGTTGAACTGCATGAGCCCACTTTTCAATTTGTTTCTTTAAGCCTATCCACCTTAAGAGACTGAATTCAAAAATATTAACAAATCTTACCAACCCCAAATGTTTAAACAATAGTATACTCTGGAACTCAGTTCAGTAAAGGCTTCAAATATTGGGCATAAAATAGTTCATAGCATATGAGTGTAAAATGTCTAGATTACCATCTCAGTCGTGTCTTCTTTCAAAGGTACCTATGAACATGATTAATGTAATCATGTATGTGTGCACTGTGATACGTGGTTAAAATACTCTTAAACTGAGTCCTTTTATTGCAACTATGACACAGGTTGTCATTTTTAAGCAATGCACAATCTGCTCTTTCTCACAATGCCCTCCTGTGGGCAACGTGCCATTTGCCTATTCAGCAGTGGCTCTTGAAAAAACACATATGATATTAAACATTACAGCAAGAATGTTTGCACATGTCTGCACAATATTCCTTTATGGGTTAGAAAAGTAACAAAAGTCTTTACTTTATGAACTTACATCAGTGTTTGTCAATGTGACTCATGGAAAAATCAGGTTGTATGTAATGCATGCTGTTTTTGAACATGAAAAAACACTGAAACAAAATTATGTAGCCCATGAGTCTTACCCCAACTCTGGCAGTTACTGGCTGCTCTAGGGACGCAGGATTTGCATTATAACCTGATGTGGCATGGAAACCCCCTCAAGTGTGTAACTAACAGCAGTTATTCATTCAGCCACTCTAACTGACGCATCCTCTGGGGTCCACTGTTCTCCCCGAACCTCTTAAACTGTGCCACCTGTGCATCAGCAGATATAAAAAACATTCATTCATCACATCTAGCTCTCAGTTATGTTCAACTTCTCAACAGTTATGCTTTTTTTAAGCTGATTAAATAGTGTGTTTCACAACACGTCACAGAAAGTAAACAATGCCACTGAACCAAACAGAACTTGCATATTTTGCTGATTATTGTTGCTGAAAATGGTCATGTTTTGAGCTGTCCTAATAGGTTGGGCTCGGAAAAAACATTTGAAGTACTTTAGACTGACAAAAGTTATAACAAATCAAGGAGAAGAGCGCAAAAAACTGTCTGAGGAACAAAGGGCGTTTGTGGTTGGCCGAACTATACCAGGATTTCCAGGGCAAGAATCTTGACAACATTCATGAAATATTAGGCTAATATCTTAATTAATACTGCTCGTTCACATCTTTATCACCTATTAACTTTGGTTTGTCAAAATATTGTGGCCTTTCCTGCTTACTAAGTCCTTCTCTATATGATTTAGCATCTTCTACACTTTTCCCCCATGGTTTAGACAGCATAAATTAGTCGAACAGTGTATTCTGTAGTACATTAACTGTGCAATCCATGCTGCTGTTTACATCCAAGTATCTCCAATATGGCCACGCATCAGTTTATGCTGGATTGAGATGTTTTTTTTTCTAGGTTTAACTAAAACAGCTAAAACACCTAATATAATATTCCAAATGCAGAAGGTTAACACGCAGAACCCAAGGGCTGAGAATTACATTTAGTGCATTAAATATAGGGCCCTGCAGAATGTCTGCTGGCTTTTGAGGCTTTATTATGGGTCAGATGTTAAGTTGATTCATTTTCAAAAGTTGACAAGGGCAACAAAGGGACGACTGTCTCTTTAATAATTCTTCTCTAATGAAAATCCCTCGCCCTCCGCCTTCTCGTCCCGTGTGGGAAATTACAAATCCTACTATGGAAAAAAAAACTTTGCTCATTAATATTTATCAGGTCATGCTGCGTTGCTTGGTAACTTTACTAACAAATCCGTCACAAAAGCTAATTAATATTCATGAGCCAAACACTCACTATATGATGATTCGTTAATTCGCCCGGTGATTAGCTCAGGGTCTGCATTCCAGCGAATCAGGGAGGCTTATACTGAGGGAACGCCACATTCCATAATTAATATTCATGAGCTAATCCTTCAGCATAGTATGATTGGTGAATTTGCGTCCCGTGTGCTTACGTACACCGGGGGTTCCAGGGATCTGGCGTGAGTGACAGAGCTCGCCTCTGGAGAAAACGGAGCGACTCCAAACTGCAAGGCTCGCGGCTGTCAGTATAAATCAACTTTTATCATGCAATGTAGGTTGAAGCAAAACTTTGAGAAGTTGTTTGTCTTTAATGGTTTGTTGAATGGAAATTGAGGCAACAGGCTTGACACTGTACTCGGACGCTCAGTGGCTGCAGTCGCGTGAAAACATTTCTATAAGCACCTTTCCTATTGATTCATGCCTACCGATATATAACAATACATATAACGTGAGTCTAAATATAGACTATTCTGCAGTCAGTGGCGTGTCTGTTGTTGTTTTGAATTTGTGGTCAGGTGCATGTATCTGGTTTTGACTTCTGGCAACAGTGATAAAGTGATGCTCAAGGTCTTTGAGGTGTTTACCCCTTTCTGATATGTGTAGTTTTGCATGGGGTATTGTTTTACATGTTTTGAGTGTATCTGTGTGGTCAAAGAGGGATCAGTCATATTTGTTTATACTGTGTGGGACGATGTAAAAGTGTTTTGCTATGGGATACATGTTGTCTTCAAGTGCTGGATGCTGCTGCTCTCAGTTTATTTATTTTTTTTTTTTTGAAGGTCAATAATTTCTTAGGAAACCTTGGTGCAAAGTACTTGTGACAGACAATAAATAGACATTGCAAACATTACATTAAGACTGTTCTCGGTATTCAGACAATTGACCAAGTAATCATAAATCAACTAGTGCAATATCCTGTTGCATTGTGTTTGTGTAGATTCATATTGGTGGTGCAGATAATGTGCAGACTCTCATCTGATCTGCTGTAAGGTCATCGGTATTCATCTAACATATGATAGTGTGGTTTATCTAAAAATTATGAACAAAAAATTAATGATGCATCATTTTTCAGTGGTGTTCTGAAATGAGGAGGCAAAGTCCTCACAGTTTTCTTTTAATCAAATGTGAATTCATGTCCCACTCACATTTTCTTGGTTAAATAAGCATTAAGCTAGAAGAAAAAGAAAGAATTTTTTTTTTTATATTCTTACATTAACAATGTAATTAATATTCTATTTATTAAAGCCAAGTATAAATCATATTCAAGTATGAATCACCATTTCATTTATTTTGACGTAACAAAGTGGTTATTCCTAAGTGTGTGAGTTGTTTACTTACTTTTTTAAATTGGTCTTCCCATTCCCCAATCACAGGCGAACATAGCCAGTCATATCCAGTCATATCGCGATGGAGGCATTGACTTCTCCCACGTGACTTTCCTCAGTTTATTCTCAATTATTCCCTACCAAAATCACTGCACGCTTTAGAGGTCTGTTAAAACTCAGTGGGCTCAGGGGAGGCGAGAGAGATGAGGACTCCAGCTGTAATTTTATCTGCTGCTGTCACTGTTGAACAGTGATTTTTGTGCTTATTAATGATATATTTTGTCACCCTGGACCACAAAACCGGCCTTAAGTAACACGAGTATATTTGTAGCAATAGCCAAAAATACATTGTATGGGTCAAAATGATTGATTTTTCTTTTATGCAAATACTCATTAGGATATTAAGTAAAGATCGTGTTCCATAAATATTTAGTAAATTTCCTACCTTAAATATATCAAAACTTAATTTTGGATTAGTAACATGCATTGCTAAGAACTTCTTTTGGACAACTTTAAAGGCGATTTTCACAGTATTTTGATTTTTTTTGTTTTTTTTTTTGCACCTTCAGATTCTAGATTTTCAAACAGTTGTATCTCAGCCAAATATTGTCCTATCCTTAATTTTAAAAAAAATATCCTTATGACTGGTTTTGTGGTACAGGTTCACATAACTGCATTATGTTTTTGTAGTCCAATTTTTTCATGAGGCACTGCCTCCCTTGCCTTCTTGGGGAAACGCCCATGAAATAGATAGATAGATGGATAGATGGATGGATAGATGGATAGATAGATAGATCAGAAATCAGAATCAGAAAATGCTTTAAATCAGAAAAACAAAATGCAAGTTTTTACAATAATAGTATTTTGTCTTTGCCAAGGCTCATCATGACAAGCACTGTATCAGAGTTATGTTACAAACTGTACAGAACTGGCATGCTTGTTCTCTCAAATACCGCCTACAAAGGCCTGATTGTTGAACGTTCATGTACAGTATTACTTCAAATTCTTCCGTTGACAAAGAGTTCTAAACTTAGCTGCAAACTAGAGGTCTCCCAAATTAGGCTGGACGAACAGGCAGGTCCTCAGTGGTTATCTCTCCTCCGATGTCTCGGTGCAGACCTTGTGATGTGCCGGTGCACGAGAGGTCCTCTTATCATGGTTCTCTGAGAGCAATAAGAGCATATCAGGCTTTTCTCACTGCCACTCATTCTTTGTTTAAAGCTGCTCATAAAGAACCTCCAGATGCCTCTGAATGCTTGGGATAACATTATCTCATGTAGATGCCATTCAAGGTTTGTTTGCAATAAAGAAATACAGAATAAGAGAAAATTACCTCCTGCATTAGTGAATACAATGCAATGTGAATTTAGAGTAATTGATTGCATCCAAAGTTTATGTATTCATGAAGGTACACTACCATTGAAAAGGTTGGGTTCTGTCAGAATTTGTAATGATTTAAAAAAAAGTCTCTTATGCACACTAAGGCTGCATTTATGTGATTAAAAATACAGTAAAATCAGTAATATTGGAAAGTATTATAACAATTTAAATAAGTTTATTATACATTACCAGTCAGATTTTTAATGTTTTTTAAAGAAGTCTCTTTTGCTCACCAAGTCTGTACTTATTTCATCCAAAGTACAGCAAAAACAGTAACATTTTGAAATATTTCAAATAATTGTTTTCTATTTGAATATATTGTAAAACGTAATTTATTCCTGTGATCAAAGCTACATTTTTAGCATCTTGAACAGCAAATCAGCATATTATAATAATTTCTGAAGGCTTGTGTGACACTGGAGACTGGCAGTGTCACACGATCCTTCAGAAATCATTATAATATGCTGATTTGCTGTTCAAGAAACATTTATTATTATTATTATTATCATCAATATTTTTGAGTACATTTTTTCAGGATTCTTTGATGAATAGAAAGATCCAAAGATCAGCATGTTAAAATTGTAATGTATGTATGTTAAAATTGTAATGTATTTAAAGTGATGATAGTCACTTCATTTAAACGGGAGTTCAATCCCAGAATGCATTGTGAATGCATGAGATAAGCTTGTTGGTGTCCGTAGGGACTGCCAATTAATTCTGACCTTTTGTTAACCTCTTTCAGAATCAGATTGCACTTACAAGAAATTAAACCTAACTCTAACCCTAACCTTAACCAAAACTAGCCCAGGACCTAGATAGATGAGGCACCCTAGAAGAAAGGAGTCTAGAAAAATCTTTTAGCCTAAGAGGGGGCTATATTAGCTCTGTGAATCATGGGAGGCCTGGCATTCTGGGTGTCCCCTTACATGCCATATAAGTACCCCTTCCTCCCCCCTCCCCACAATGCCATAGTGCTATCACTCTCGGCAGAGGGGCAGCTATTCTTAGGCTGTCTGTCCAGCTCATCTGAACAGGCAAGAATCCTCTTCCTCTGGCTCATAGCTCTTCTCTGTGTTGCTCCAGTTATTTTGCATTCGTTGCAGTTTGGCTGGGCCTGAATTGGTCGTTTTAAGCTGTTACTTTGACCCTTTTGGCCTGCAGGTTTTTTTTTTATTGGATAGGTGTGAGTGTTACTTTCATTTTACACTTTTTTTTCCTTCTTCTGCTTTCAGAGGCTGTTTGGCACGTGCCCCGCCCCCCTCCAAATCCATTTTCCCCATCCGTTTGGAGAAATTCTGTTGCTTAAACAATACACAGGCTTTTTTTGAACAATGAATTCATACAACGTTTCACTCGCTGGACCTTCGCCTTGGGGCTTCCGGTTGCAAGGAGGCAAGGACTTCAACATGCCCCTCACCGTTTCCAGGGTAAGACCCCCAAATCTTGGCCAAACAGACAGTGATTCATTAGTTCAGCACTGTTTACTCACATATGAATCAGTGTAGATTAAGTCTATCTGAACTTTTCATTTGATCATTTGAGTAACAAGAAATTGAAGTGTTGCACACAAAATTGAATTCAGTTCAATTCCAGTTCAATTTAGATTTTACAAACCTCCCTCTTAAATTAACTTTCTTATTGTGAGACTTAAAATTGAACCTTTGTTCATTCATTGTTGAATCTTTGTTCATTCATTGTTATGTTGGTACTTGATACTCCTGATTTGGAGCTCGTTCAGAGTTGTTTGTTATTTATGGTAATGACGTTATTCATCACATGATGATAATGATTATGCTTCTCCTATATTATTATGCTATATCTGTCTTGATTTGGAAACTTACATTGGGTATGTGAGGTTTGCACCACGAAGAAGTTATTGGTTTCTTCGTATGTGTGTGTGTATCACCTTTCGGTGCTGTTAGATGTTGTGAAATGCATTATTTGTTTTATTTTATAGTTATTTTATAGTTATTTCTGCAGTGCTGCTTTATTGAGGAGTCCTGTAAAGGTCCTCCTCAGTTTTGATCGTAATGTATGCTGTCAGTTCATTGCACTCGAGTCGATTCATCCTTGTTCTGCTGTGTGACATAAAGTCGTGATGACTAGAACAGCTAGTTCTGTGAAATTGTAGTTCGATATATACAAGGAATTCAGCTAGATGAGTGCAAAAGGGTGTTTATGAGGGCTTTATTTTGCTATTGTAAGATAGGAAGGTCAAATATCACAGAAGGGTGAGTGCTCATTGTACTGTAGCAGTTATAGCTGTGCAAACGCACATAGTTGACCTAGTAGAAACATTTTACTTCTTGAAAGCATAATAAGAACAAACCAAAGAACATTACCCTATATTGCTGGCATGAGTGCGTTTGACTATAGTTGTATCTGTTGGTGAGATTGTGTGGAAGTGTGTCTTCAAATAAGAGCACAGTCCATATGCGCCTATTCTCAGATGTCTAGTGAGGACAGATTCACTGCCCCAATATGTTACTGGCATTAGAGGGTCTTGAAAAAATAGATCCTCTTGTGTAAAAAATGTCAGACATTGATCGAGCGGCGACAATACATGCCACAAAGAGATGATGCACTGCCATTTTGTCACCTCTGCCAACATAGTCTGCGGTCAGGAAGAATGTCTGTCCTGCTACTATCCTAGGTGGTCCATAGAGTTCCCCTCAACAGTATCGTAATGCCTGTTGGAATCTACTGACGCTTTTCTAGGCTTTTATTTGCAGCGTTTGACAGCCATTTGGCCTCACTGTACTGGTTACTAAGAATATCTAAATCAAGAGGTGTGTGGCAGGTCTGTTTGTCTACAGGAAAAGGCCAGTAGCACAGGGCCTAGTCAGTCACTGTAGAGTGACAGGTGGTACCCAGTACGTTTGTTCTGGCTGTCGTGTGGCTCAACAGGGGGCTTTTCTATAAAAGTACCTCACAGGTGTGCAGGTCTGCTGGAAAGGAGACAAGAAGTGTTCTGTTATTCTGTGTTTGAATTAAGACGTAGATTTACATCTGCTGTGAGTATCACATTAGTAGGTCTGAGGAGGATCTGTGTAACTTAAGAGGATGAATATTATTCACCAGACCACAGGAGACAGACGGCCTGGGTGCTATTTACTGATCAGCCAGTGAGAATTCCAGTTCAGTGCTGGAGACTTTGCCCTGAGTATTAAAACATGCAATGATTAACTGTACTGGACCTGTTCCTAGGCTGTTGAGATCGAAGAATAATTATATGTACATATATATATAT
>JAHKKF010514934.1:25392-74461 GCA_019740295.1 Labeo calbasu
ATATATATATATATATATATATATATATATATATATATATATATATATATATATATATATATATACATATATATATATATATAACATAATTGGTAGAGATGCAATGATGCACTGAGAGCCAGTTGAAAATCAATACATGTGACTATTTAAATCGGTTGAGACATTAAACAAATCATGATACAAATTGGGGTAGGAGTTTGTATAAATGTATCTCTGAGGGGAAAAGTTTAGATTATATTTTCTTTTCAACTTGCCTTTATATTATGTATACTAAAGTAGTATTTTTATGCACAGCACTGCTTTGTTTACACCTGTAACCAAGAAAACTCTGTATTGCTGCTGTTTCATAAGCGCCATCTGCTGTCAGTGGGTGAATTTGCGTTCTCATTCAGGCCATCTGCTGCTTGTTTTTAAACATGTTTTATGTAACATAATTTCACAAAGTTGAAGTCTGCTCATGCAGCATCTTTATTTGGATCATGATTAAAATGTAATTTAAAAGTAAATCCTTAGTTTGTTTATATGAAGAGATTTCTTTAATTTGTGTTATTTATTTGATTTGGGGTTTGTTTTAAAATTTCAATTTCACAAAAAAATGTTCAGTATTTTGTCCATCAATAATTAATTTTATTTATAAATTGCCTTAAAATTTATTTATAATATTTCATTTTGTTAAAAAAAAAATGTGAGAATCATATCGTGAAATCAGTATCGTGAATCATATTGCATCGTGAGTTGAGTGAATCATTACATCCCTAATACTTGGGGATGCGTTACATTGATAAAAATTGACAAAGACTTTTACATTGTTACAGAAAATTATATATTTTAATTAAAAGCTGTGCTCTTGAACTTTTTTATTTGTCCTGAAAAATGTATGTATTAAAAATCAAAATGATTATTTTTTTCAACATCGATAATAATGAGAAATGGTTCTTGAGCACCAAATCAAAATATTAGAATGATTTCTGAGGTATCATGTGACACTGAAGACTGGAGTAATTTTACTTTAAATTATAGTAATATTATTTTAAATTATAATAATATTTCACTGTATTTGTTTCTTAAAAAAGTCTTTTCTGCTCACCAAGCCTGCATTTATTTGATCCAAAGTACAGCAAAAAGAGTAAAATTGTGAAATATTTTTACTATTTAAAATAACTGTTTTTTATGTGAATATATTTTAAAATGTAATTTATTCCTGTGATTTCAAAACTGAATTTTTAGCATCATTACTTGAGTCACATGATCCTTCAGAAATCATTCTAATATTCTGATTTGCTGCTCAAAAACATTTATTGTTATAATTATGCTGAAAACAGCTGAGTAGATTTTTTTCAGGTGTCTTTGATGAATAGAAAGTTCGGAAGAACAGCATTTATCTGAAATAGAAATCTTTTGTAACATTATAAATATCTTTATCTATAACATTTAAAATATATTCAAATAGAAAGCAGTTATTTTGAATAGTACAGATATTTCACAATATTACTGCTTTTGCTGTATTTTGGATCAAATAAATGAATTTGAATGAAGAGAATTAAATAAAAAATGTTACTGTTCATAATAATATTGTATTTGACAATACTGTACATGAAATTGTTATACTGTATTATTATACTGTGTCATTATGCTGTATTTTAGTGTAGGATATTTTCAAATGCTTTTGATAAATTGTACTGACATATTACAGATGATACTTCCTATATTTCCTAACTTTCTTTGGCTAGCATATTGGGCCTTCTGAATTGGGTGAAATATTGTTGGCAGATGCTTCTGGGTATGACTGTGAGTGCTCCTATTCAGTGCTAGGTGCTGAAATGAGGGTTTCTCTTGGCTGAGAGCAGCTCAGACTGTAACAGATGGTACACAGAAAGCATGAACTTGCAATTCAGTTCAAACTGAAAGCAGCAGATGAGGGATATAAATACCTCTGGGTGGTTTGGATGAAAAGGAACTCCTGAGGAAAATAATACTTTTATCTGGAGAATGCATTAGACAGTAATTAAGTAACAGCAACAAAGAGACATTGGCAAATGGTAGATATAGTTTTGGAAGTTATCCCAAAAAATTACTAAATTATATTTGTCTTGTCTATGAACTCACTAATTTAAACTATGCATGTTTATTAAGTTTTTACTTCATTGAAACAATGGAAATTGTAATAATCAAACATTTGCATTATTCATATAGAATAGCACAGATGAGAAAATCATTTGTCTTATTGAACTGAGTGATGGTAGAAAAAAAGGGCTGTTGGGACCGCCAAAGTAAAAAATAAAAGTTATGAGGTTACCCAGCACTAAATCACCTTATACTTACAGTAATGTTCTGTGACATTTCATTTGACACTTTGGTGTCATTATAAATGTGTTTGCCTCTGAAAAGATGTTACAGTTAAATGTCAACAGGGATCCACCGTTTAGCGTCTGCCAAATAGTTTGAGGATGTTTCATCCGGTGAAGGGCATTTGCAGTAGCCTAATAATATAAAACTCAGCATAATATTATTGTGGGCTCTCTTGACGTACCCTAATGCACCAACTGGTGGAATAGTGTTTCACCTTTGTGAAGTGATATTAGGGTGTTCAAATATGGACGTTTCAAATTAAGGACTACTCTCATTCGCATGGTATTCACTGAGCATCCAGTTAAAGCTTGTGAAGATTGAGTTTTATGGTTGGCTTGAATTTGATCTGCATTAATACTATCGCCGTGTTGGATTAATGACACAAATGTAGCTGTCTCTTCACTTGGACTGCGTTCAAAGTTGTTGTTTTTTTCAAGTTCTAGAAATAGTACGACACCCCTGGTGAGAGCATTCCCAACAGTGTTGATTTTCATTGTGACTTTCCAGTGCTGGACTGCTTAAGTGACATCTCTCCACACGCCTATTCTCTAATGAGCCCAGGGAAATTGTTCATTCCAGTCAGTCTTCAGGAAGATTGATGCTGGCAGATGAACAAATCTACTTCATTTTTAAAGCTAATTATTGCATTCTTTGTTCCCTGAGCTAGTTAAAAAGAAAAAAGGACCTTTAGGGCCAGATTTACTAACAGCTTGCACCAGCGCAAAACATCTTCTGACATTAAAATAGTACTGTCAGGATTTACTAAAGATGTGCAGGGACGAATTAGTGCTGAAAAGACATGGACAGAGTTATTTTTGCGCCTGACCTTATTGAATATGCATTTGTAGGAGTTCCCATTCAGTCGTACTCTACGACGTTACGTCATACCTGACGTATTTGGGCTCCCAAGTAGGACCCCAAATACGTCAGTTATGACGTAACGTCTCCGTTCCCTCCTTAAGGGAATGAGGGTTACAGTTGTAACCGAGACATTTCCCTTTCAGACAAAAAATTTATGGGAGGAGAGTATTAAAATGAATCACACAAATGCGATTTACTAACATTTGTGCTCATCAAATTACTGGTATTTGCGCCATTGTTTAACGGCCAAAAAAGCAGTGGTAATTTGAGCTGCCCTTGGTAGATGGCATCATTTTCCCCTCCCATCTGCGCTTTTATGAAATTGCGCTCTAACCAGGGTTGCCAGGTTTTTACAACAAAGCCCGCCCAATGGCTGTGATGGCGCTTTGCGGGGGATCCCCAGTAAAAATTGCGTTCCGAGGGGTAAAATACATGTTTTTTCCTGGGTAAAATTAGCATTCCAGGGGCTAAATAATGCGTTATTGGGGTCGCTTCAACCCACGGACATGAAAAACAACCCGTGGCAACAGTGTTAAGGGAGAAGTCCACTTCCAGAACAAAGATTTACAGATAATGTACTCACCCCCTTGTCATCCAAGATGTTCATGTCTGTCTTTCTTCAGTCGTAAAGAAATTATGTTTTCTTCAAATCATTTTTCTCCATATAGTGGACTTCTATGGTGCCCCGAGTTTGAACTTCCAAAATGATCAGAAATGATCTGTTATTTTCATAAAAATAATACAGTTTATATACTTTTTAATCTCAAATGCTCTAACGTTAATTTGCCCTGTTTAGTAAATCTTAGTAGCCTTTTCAGTCTTCCACGCTTGCTTTATTTTTGTGTAATGTATATTTTACTGTATTTATAAAAAATTTTAATATATATTTTTTCACTGGTCTCATTGCAAACAATTTGTATGTTTTAGCAACATACGTTACCCTTCAATTTTAATTTTAAAGAAATAAGTAAGAATAAATGAGAAATTATCAAGGATACAGTTGATCATAAATAACAAAAAAAAAATTAAGAATAATCATAAAAAAGTGTTTTCCACAAAAATATTAAGCAGCACATTTCTGATAATATAATAAAGATTTTTTTTCTTGAGCATGAAATCAGTATATTGATTTGCTTGATTTCTAAAGGATCATGTGGATCACAATAAAGCCTGGAGTAATGGCTGCTGAAGATTCAATAGAAACAGTCATTTTTATTAATATTTCACATTGCTGTTTAGACTATGTTTGTTCAAATAAATGTAGTCTTGGTGATCACAAGAGAATAATTTCAAAAACAAAAAAATATATATTATATTGTATTATATTATTATATTAGGTTATATTTTTATTTAGTGCTTTGTTTATAAAAATAGAATCTGCTATAAATATTTTTTGAAAACAGTTGCATAGAGTGAAAACTTTCTTCTTTTTTTTTACGGCAACAAGTGAAAGGGAAAGTTTTGTTAAATGTTTGATTTCTGTTTTTGCATCATCACACTGGATAGACTATTGTTAAATGTCCATATTAAGCATCAAATATCTTCTGTTTGGCTGATTTTGTGTCACTGCATCAGGTTAAGACATGATGCCATTCAGTTCTGGTTCACCAGACTAACCTGATGATATCTATACACACATCACAAAGCATGCAATTTATTGAACTTGATGTACTGTATTAAAGGAGACCTAATATGCCCCTTTTTACAAAATATGTACAGTATGTACTAAACTTTTTCATGTCTTAATGCGCTTAAACTGTGAAATACACGTTCAGTTTATGTTATAAATGCACACAAGTAAAAAAAAAAACAGTCAGTTATGTCTGTGAAGGTAAACAGCTGGGAAGAAATTGCATATTTATATTAGATCTGTGTGGCAGCAGCATAATATACAGTAAATAAATAAATAAATCCACTGTTCTCTTGTCTTTTTTAGGCTGAGACTCTAAATAGTGTTCTGTGCTCGTCTGTGCAGCCAGTGACAGAACAGATATCATGCTTTGCTTGAATATTTGCCATGGCTTTAGAACTGGTACACTGTTTACACTTGCGAAAACAGAATGGCGGCCCGTAGGCGGAAACGTGCAGATTAAGGGGCGGTAATATTATAATAAGATCTCCTTCCTACGTCACGGGGGAGTGAAAACTGACACGCTCATTTTTTCACATGCTTGCAGAAAAAGGCTTACCCAAACAAAGTTATTTGGTTGTCCTTTTTATGTTTTCTGGGTTGGTACATGCACTGGGGAACTGATTATAGTGCTTAAACACTGAAAAAGTCAGATTTTCATGATATGTCACCTTTAGGTTAGAAAACAAAAACATTAAGGATGTTCTTTAGAACAAGTTTTATGACCCTCAGATAGTTGTGTTAATAATGTTGTTAATAATTCTAGTATCTCTCAGATAGTCCCAAACCAGTAGGCAGCAAGTGCCAGTTTTGGTGTTTGCCATGAGAGCCTGAAGCTGGTGCTGCTGACAGGCAAAGCTGTTTTTAGATGGCTGCTGAAGGTCAAGTCAGTCCTGCTGGGGAAGACTCTAAGAGCTATTATATACCAACGTCCACCAAGACGTCATGCTTCCGTCCAGAAATACAGAAATGTTGGATGTTTTTAAGCAAAGCTTGATCTTAGATATTTCAACAGGCTGGCTGTGATAAACTTTTGGTCTTTTCCACATGTGTTTTATTCATTTGGTGTTGGGCAGGTTTACTCAGCTCTTATATGAGGGGTGCTACAGCAGGGGAGGATCGGGTCACATTGCATTCATATGGTGTCGGATTCTTTTCGGTCTTGTTAGCATAAATGAGCCCATCTGGTTAAGTACTCAGGCCTCAATCATAAGCGAGTACTGCTACTTCGCTCTTATGTAACTGATAAAGTCTTCGCCATTTCAGATATTTTGATACCAGGACTGTCAATTCAAAGCATGATTGGTACAGATCGTATTGTGTTAACAAGGCTATTCTAATTCAAAACTTAATTTAATTTAAACTAAAAAATTGATTTAGAGAATGCAAAAAACATTCTGAATGCTGTTTTTAATACAGTTTTACATGCAATACAATTAAGTAATTTCAGCTTTTAAAGGAGAAGTTTACTTCCAGAACAAATAATACAGATAATTTACTCACCTCCTTGTCATCCAAGATGTTCATGTCTTTCTTTCTTCAGTCCTAAAGAAAGTGTTTCTTGAGGAAAGCATTTCAGGATTTTTCTCCATATAGTGGACTTCTGGGCTGCCTGTGAGTTTGACCTTCCAAAATGCAGTTTAAATGCAGCTTCAAAGGGCTCTAAATGGTCCCAGTCGAGGAAGAAGGGTTTTATCTTGCAAAACGATAGGTTATTTTCTAAAAAAAAAAGTGCAATTTATATATTTTTTAACCTCAAACGCTCGTCTTATATAGCTCTGCGATGCTCCCATCTCATTTCATCCTCCAACTTCAAAATCGCCCTACATCGCTGTTTTACCTTTTTTGTAAATAACGTTTGACCTTCTTTGAATGTTCACTTTGTAAACACTGGGTCGGTAATTCTGCAGTGATGTAGGATGATTTTGAAGTTGGAGGAGAAAATGAGATGGGAGTTTTCCAGCATTTAAGATTAATTTCTGCGGGCTCATGTGACACTGAAGACTGGAGTAATGGCTGTTGAAAATTCCGTTTTGCATCACAGGAATAAATTACATTTTAATATATGTTACAATAGAAAAAACAGTTGTTTTAAATTGTAATAATATTTCAGAATATGACTGTTTTTACAACCTTGGTGAGCATAAGTGATCTCTTTCAAACCTGTTGAAGAAAAATCGACCAACCCCAAGCTTTTAAATGTTAGTGCATACTAAGTGTAATAGGATATTCCCCGAAGAAAAATAGTGAGACTGTATCCATTATCCATTATCTTGATTTTATCCATCAGAAATTAATTGGATTCTGAAAAGAGGAAAGATTACAATCATATTTTGCACTGAAATGATGTGCAAAAGCAATCATGCACAGTCAGACCAGGTATGTTTGTTAAGAAAGTATATATTGTGCATTTTGATTTCATGTTGAATTCATGTTACACTTCATCTGACTAGCCATCAAATGTTTCTCTCTAGTTTTCTCTGTGGCCTACTTTCCCCTCGTGATTTACTTGACCCACAGAACAGCTCCTTTGTGCTGTTGTGAGTGAGCAGGAGATTTGAGCTGGCATATCAGCCACTCATTCATCCAGGCATCAATTGGAATGAGCTAGAATGGAGAGTTAATGCATGTTTTGTGTGCCAGGCCTGGTAATCCTCCCTTCAGTCTCTCCAAGCCTTTGTTTTCCCATGCTCCCTTCCTTTTCCTTTTGCCGTTAGTTTTGCTAACCCCAGTACAAAGCAACAGTATCGGTGCATTGACTACAACAAGTAAATCTAAATTATAAATGTTTTCCAAAACGTCTTTATCCATATCTTTTTTTCTGCCATTAAGGATTTATATTATGTTGTCTAATATTCAACATAAATAATGAAACAGTAAACCCTGGCATCATTTATCATTCCAAACCTGCAGAACGTCATTTTTGGCTGGTAATCCCTTTAATTTGTAGCACTGGTCATTTTATGGGGATGTTGCCCCTAGCACATGAACATTACTATCATAGTGGCCTTTCTGAAGGTGGCAGGACACTCCCCCTGCTAGATGTGGCAATTAGACTTGACATTTATAGAGGAAGAAGACTCTTAAAACAACCCATGCACACAAGTGGGTAGCACCCATTCACACAGACACAATTAGAGCAGCTGTCAGGCAGGAAAAAGACTGCAATTGCTACCCACTGTGGATAGTTATATATACAAAACACCTTTTTGCAAGAAGGAGGAAGTCATTCAAATCTATTTTTGACTCATCGTGGCCAACTGTGAGCATAATCATTCCAACCTCGAAAGGTTGGACGTTAGATTCTGACCCATGCAGACCAGCAGAGGTTTTTTGCTAAACCTAGTGACGCTTCTTTTTACAGGCTTGTACCTCAATAAGCATATGAGACAGACTTCAGTTATTTGTGAATTTGTGCCAGAGGATAGGAGCACTCCAGTTGGGGGCTGCAGTTATATTGGGTTCATAAACATGGTCAGTGAACTTGAGCTGGTTGATTTTCATTTGAGAAAATGCTTATCAAAAACTGTGCCACGGCAGAATGCAAGAAGGTCAAATACAATCTGTCATATTTGTCCATGAGTATGTGTGAAGTGCCTGGATATATAGACCATCCAGGTGTCGGATTGCATTGATCATGTTAAACTCATCCACAGTGTGGACGTGACCACAGTAGTGGAAACACAGCTGTCACATGCCGATACATTTTTAAAGATATTACACACACAGTAGCCACACGTTGCAAGCTTTTCCCAACAACGATACTGATTTATGAGATAATGAGGACTGAATTATCAAAACGAGATTACTTGCAGGATTTTTCAAGTTTTATGATTTTGTGTAAAAATATGCGTAATGGATAAACATGATAAAATAAGATAAGCACAGCTCTTATTAGGAGCAGAAACCATAATCAAATTAACTAAAATATTTCATAAGCAAACACTCAAGGGGTGCAGTCAAAGATTACATATTGGCTTAACAATTATCAGCTTTACACTAGTAACCAGATATCCTTGATCCATGATAGTTTTAATCTTTCTCATTACTAGTTTATCCCTATATTATTAATTGTCTCGCCTTTGATGTATGTGGATAAGTCTGTAAAAAGTATCAGATGAAAATAACGACAGTAACAATAAAGTTGCGGCCACACAGTACCTTAAAAAACAAAGTTACCCATTCACATGGCTAAATTAGCATGCACAGTCTTTTAACTTGTCCACTTAAAGGAGAAGTCCACTTCCAAAACAAAGATTCACAGTAATGTACTCACCCCCTTGTAATCAAAGATGTTCATGTCTTTCTTTCTTCAGACGTAAAGAAATTATGTTTTTTGAGGAAAACATTTCAGCATTTTTCTCCATATAATGGACTGATATGGTGCCCCGATTCTGAACTTGCAAAATGAAGTTTAAATGCGGCTTCAAATGATCCCAAATGTGGTTGTAAATGATCCCAGACGAGGAAGAAGGGTCTTATCTAGCAAAACGATTGGTTGTTTTCATTAAAAATATATAATTTAATTACTTTTTAATCTCAAACGCTCGTCTTGTCTTGCTCTGCCTGAACTCTGTGTATTCTGGCTCAAGACAGTTAGGGTATGTCGAAAAAAAAAATTATAATATTTTCTCCCTCAACTTCAAAAATCATTTCAAAATCATCCTACATCGCCGACCCAGTCTTTGCAAAGTGAACATGCAAAGAAGATCAAACACCCTTAACAAAAAAGGTAGGACAATATTGACAATTTTAAAGTTGAGGGAGAACATGAGATGGGAGTTTTTCGACATAGCCTAAATGTCATGAACCGGAACAAAAACAGTCCAGGCAGAGTAAGACAAGATGAGCATTTTACATTAAAAAGTATATAAATTGTATTATTTTTATAAAAATAACCGATCG
The DNA here is from genome assembly GCA_019740295.1 of Labeo calbasu. NCBI lineage: Eukaryota > Metazoa > Chordata > Actinopteri > Cypriniformes > Cyprinidae > Labeo > Labeo calbasu. The sequence goes on from JAHKKF010514934.1 coordinate 35,138, forward strand.
TTACGCTAGATAAGACCCTTCTTTCTCGGTTGGGATCGTTTGAAGCCACATTTAAACTGCATTTTGGAAGTTCAGAATCGGGGCACCATAGCAGTCCATTATATGGAGAAAAATGCTGAAATGTGTTCCTCAAAAAACATTATTTCTTTATGACTGAAGAAAGAAAGACATGAACATCTTGGATGACAACTGGGTGAGTACATTATATGTGAATCTTTGTTTTGAAAGTGGACTTCTCTTTTAATGTTGAGTATCGTATATATATAGTTAAAGGGATAGTTCACCCAAAAATGTCCTTCCTACCTTTCTGGGCCTTGAACATGGTAATTGTGTTGCTGTCTATGCAGGGTCAGAAAACTCTCTGATTGTATCAAAAATACCTTAATTTGTAGATGATTGAAGGTCTTATGGTTTTGCAACAACATGAGGGTGAGTAATCAATGACAGAATTTTCATTTTTGGGTGAACCATCCCTTTAATATGTATGTGTTTGACCAATCAAATTAGAGAACTATAACTAACTGTTGCATAATGGAATTTGTAAGTGTCTGTAGTTATAAAGTCATTTTGTCTTAACAGTATTTTTCATTCCATCATATGTTGTAGTCACTTAGTGGATGATGATGTTGTTTGACCAGCTCTGCTGCTCCTTTCCATCTGTCAGTTTGGTATTCCTGCTGGACCATTTGCTGGTTTGTCAAAGGCTCAATCTAGGTACCACAGACTTTCAAAGCTTCCCAGTAGTTACCGGGAATCAAATAACAGACATTGATCAAGGTCTGACACTGATTTAGATAATTTGAAAACCAACAAAAATAGCATAACAGAATTTTTAAAGATCTGGGCACAAGTATTGCAGGCATGATACTTGAGGTGACACAGAGGTCACTGGTAAAATAGTTGATTTGATTGCTCCATTAGCAATGTGGATTACAGTGAAGCACTTCAGAAGGATAGTTCATCCAAAAATGGAAATTTACTAATTTACTCACTTTGAGGTTACTCCAAACCTGTGTGACTTTCTTTTGTGAAACACAATAAACACAAAACATTTTGATTGCCAACATTTTGAGGAATGTTTAGTGACATTTGCCTTTTTGTCCATTATATGGACAGTTTCTCAGAATCTTCTTTTTATAGTTTCTAAGCTTTAAATGTGGTTATTGTACTCTAAATGAACACCTTACTGCTTGATAGGTGTTGAATAATTGACAACAAACTAACTTTGACAGAGTAATTTTGTATGTCTCCTGATGCCATTTCAGACACATACTTCTCATTTTCTTGTTATGGCTGGTCTACTTCTCAGGCTGTTGAAATGGGCTTTGCAGTCTTGGCACTTCTGTGTCTAAATCCTTGGCTCAGATGGGCATGCATTTGTTTATTCATTTAAAATTCAAAACAGATGGGGGGAAAAAACATTTAAACAGAGTCAGCTCTTTAGTTCTTCTCAATGTGAGTTTTAGTAATAGTCTCTTAGAGAGCAAAACATAACACTGTGTCAAAACTTCATAATGTAGCCAAAAGATTACAAGAGACAAACATGCACACATCTGAAATCAGCTTTATTAATTTTGCATTTACACTTAATTTTAGACATCAACATGGCTCGCTTTCAGCCATGCTCAGTGAGAAGAGATGATTCTGGTGCAAAACAGCTGAAATCTCACCAGATTTAGGAAAAAAGATATATGACCGCCTAGTTCTATGGTACAGAGATGACACTGTGCCATTCATATGTGCAGTCTGAAGGTTTTCCTGTATCTACTTTATATCACAGAATCCCAATTGATGGTGCGTAACATGCTTCTTACATGCCATGGAACAGTTAGTCTGATGAACCCTAATTTTAGAAACATTAAGAACTTGTTAATACAAGTTTTGTATTAAATTAAGATTTTCTCACACAAATGAAAAACCAGCGTATCATCTTATTTGATTAGAAGTGCAGTACACACAGTAATATTTTCTAATATTATCTCTGTTCAAAATAATGTTATTCTATTTTATGCAGCAAAGCCGAATTTTCAGCATCATTGCTCCAGTCTTCAGTGTCACATGATCTTTCAGTAATCATTCTAATATGCTGATTTGCTGCTCAGAAAACGTTTATTATTATTATCATCAATTTTGAGAACAGTTGTGCTGCTTATATTTTTGTGGAAACAGTAATATGTTTTTTTCAGGATTTTTTGATGAATAAAGAGTTCAAAAGAACTGCTTTCATTTGTAATAAATCTTTTGTAACATTATGAATGTCTTTACAGTCACTTCTGATCAATTTCATGCATGCTTGCTGAGTAAAAGTATTCATTGTTTAAGAAACTCAAACTTTAAAACAATAGTGTATAACTGCAATTTCTAAATGTGACCATGGACCACAAAACAAGTCATAAGGATCCATTTTTTTGAAATTGAGAATAAATAAGCTTTCCATTGATGTATGGTTTGCTAGGATAAGTCAATATTTGACCGATATACAACTATTTGAAAATCTGGAATCTGAGGGTGCAAAAAATCAAAATATTGAGAAAATCAACTTTAAAGTTGTCCAAATAAAGGTCTTAGCAATGCATATTACTAATCAAAAATGAACTTTTGATATATTTATGGTAGGAAATTTAGAAAAGATCTTCATTGAACATGATCTTTGCTTAATATCCTAATGATTTTTTGCATAAAAGAAAAAATATAATTTTGACCCATACAGTGTATTTTTGGCTATTGCTACCAATATACCTTTGCTACTTACGACTGGTTTTGTGGTGTTTGTGATAAAACAATCAATAAATCTCACAATCCTGTTAAAAACATGCAAAATATGACCCGGACACATTCTTTATTTAATTAACATTATATGCTTCATAGATAAAAATTCTGATTGACTTAGGGTCTGTAGACTAAGCGCATATCTTTATTCTGCAATCGCAGTCTTATTTTTAGCAAGAGGAACACATTATCTGTTCCAACACTAAGCATGCAGCATGCCAAATGTGTGCTTAAGACCTCTTTGTGCACCCAGCTGTCATGGATTCAGAATCTGTGTTTTTATCCTCCACTGATTTTATTGAGAGGATATCAAGCAAGCACCTGTAAATGACGGAGCTTTTTCTATTGTTCAGCTTTATTTATATATCCAACCTATGTTTTCAGTCTCATGTGGAGGCAGATAGATGAAGACCACATTATTACCTTGTCTAAGTATTGTGTTTGCAGAAGTGCTGAGCTGTCAGTATTTAATTTATAAGCTTGTTTGTTTTGTGGCAGATTACACCAGGGAGCAAGGCAGCCTCCAGCAACCTGATCCAGGGTGACATCATCGTGGCCATTGATGGGGTCAGCACAGAGGGGATGACGCACCTCGAGGCCCAAAACAAGATCAAGTCTGCCAACTTCAATCTGGCCCTCACTATGCAAAGGTACAGTTTTGGAGGTGTGTGTGTGTGTGTGTGTGTCTGTGTAACCGTTCTGAAATTTGAGCTCAGTACGTTTTGGAAAGATGTCTCTTATGCTTACCAAGACTGCATTTATCTGATCCAAATATATAGTAAAAACAGTAATATTGTGAAATGTTTTTACAATGTAACATAACTCTTTTTTTATTTTAATATACACTGACCAAAGTTATAAACTCAACACTTTTGTTTTTGCCCCCATTTTTCATGAGCTGAACTTAAAGATCTAAGACTTTTTTCTATGTACACAAAAGGCCTATTTCTCTTTAATATTGTTCACAAATCTGTCTAAATCTGTGTTAGTGAGCACTTCTCCTTTCCCGAGATAATCCATCCACCTCGCAGGTGTGGCATATCAAGATGCTGATTAGACAGCATGATTATTGCACAGGTGTGCCTTAGGCTGGCCACAATAAAAGGCCACTCTAAAATGTGCAGTTTACTGTATTGGGGCGGTCCGTGGAGGTCCGAAAACCAGTCAGTATCTGGTGTGACCACCATTTGCCTCACGCAGTGCAACACATCTCCTTCGGAGAGAGTTGATCAGGTTGTTGATTGTGGCCTGTGGAATGTTGGTCCACTCCTCTTCAATGGTTGTGTGAAGTTGCTGGATATTGGCAGGAACTGGAACACGCTGTCGTATACGCTGATCCAGAGCATCCCAAATATGCTCAATGGGTGGCATGTCCGGTGAGTAAAGTCCGGTGATGCAAGAACTGTGATGTTTATAGCTTCCAGAAATTGTGTACAGATCCTTGCAAAATGGGGCTGTGCATTATCATGCTGCAACATGAGGTGATGGTCGTGGATGAATGGCACAACAATTGGCCTCAGGATCTCGTCACGGTATCTCTGTGCATTCAAAATGCCATCAATAAAATGCACCTGTGTTCGTTGTCCATAACATACGTCTGTCCATACCATAACCCCACCGCCACCATGGGCCACTCGATCCACAACATTGACATCAGCAGACCGCTCACCCACACGACGCCATACACGCTGTCTGCCATCTGCCCTGTACAGTGAAAACCGGAATTCATCCGTGAAGAGAATACTTTTCAAAAGTGCCAGACGCCATCGAATGTGAGCTTTCCCACAATCTGCAGTCAGGCATTGTGCTGTGTGATCAAACTACACATTTTAGAGTGGCCTTTTATTGTGGCCAGCCTAAGGCACACTGGCACACAGATTTAGACAGATTTGTAAACAATATTTGAGAGAAAAAGGCCTTTTGTGTACATGGAAAAAGTCTTAGATCTTTGAGTTCGGCTCATGAAAAATGGGGACAAAAACAAAAGTGTTGCATTTATTATTTTCGGTCAGTGTAATTATAAATGTAATTTTTTCCTGTGATGGCAAAGCTGAACTTTCAGCAGACATTACTTTAGTCCTCAGTGTCACATGATCATTCAGGAATCATTCTAATTCTAACATTTACATTTCAAAAATAAGTCTTGTTATTCACTGATGCATTTGTCTATTATAATACTTTCCAAACCCTTTTGAAACTAGGAAGGATGTGGAAGTACTCAGAAATTGGGTATTGTGTGTGACACATGTAGAGTCTGTAGAAATGTGAAAGAAGCCTGTTGGATAGAATCAGAGTTTCTTTTATTCCGTTGAAGGTAATAAACAGATCTGCCGTGTTTACGCTGTGATCCACACTGGTATTTAATCTGTCTTGGCGACCATAAGTTTGTAACGATCTGTATTTTCACTGACAGCTCTGAGGCAGCCTTTCTCTTCCTCTTGTGTGATCTGTCAATTCTGTAGCTACAAACAACTTAGGAATTGAATTAATTATAGTGAATACAGATGATAGCGGGTCTCATGGGTTACTGTGATGAAGATGCTATTGTTGGCTCATTCACTGCAGTGTAATAAAAGCAGGCCTTGACTGTTCAGTGTAGTCAATCATGGGATTAATTTTTATGAACCGTAAACAGACTGCAGCTTCAATATATTACAAACATATGTGACCGAGATTTTGTGTGAGTTCAGATGAGCTCTGCATGTGTTTAGCCAGGGAAAGGTCATGTGATTTTATTGCCTTCGTTGTAGATAGATATAAAGAGTATTATGACACATCTGACAACTTACTGGCTTCATCAGCTTTGATTCATGTTACTCATTTTCGATAGGCAAGCATCCACACATTTAAAAAGCTCTTCAAAACAGACAATACATATACATGCACTCAGAAGCTCCGAAACTCAGCTTATAGAATCTTTCTTCACGCCCTCTGGCAAGTGTCCATTCATCCATCAGCAATCTCATACTAACTTGATAAGCTCTTTTCCAGCCTTGTGCTTCAACTCAAGGCTGCCCAGCACTGGCACAGCATAGCTTTAAATAAGGTTATGTTCACACTGCAGTTGATCTGGATCATTTTCGTATTCTTATATGGATATGATTTTCGAACTTTGCAGTTAAAATAGAATCCATGCAACTTTATTTAGCTTAAAGGGGACATTGGATGCAAAATTCATTTTTAGATTGCATTTGTATACAAATTTGTATTAGCAGTGTGTGGATACACCCTACAATGATAAAAATCCATTCACTCCTTTTTTTTATCTCCAAAAAACCTAAACGGTCTCAATTATCAAGCAGTTTTGATTTTCTCAGGCCCCGCCCACAACCGCTGACGGACTGTCCCATATTAGCATATTTCCACCCTCAGCCAGTTGTACGCTGTCCACAATTTTCTCCACATTTGAGCAGCTGTAGCGACGTTTCGTAAGCACACTCTTAAAAATAAAGGTGCTTCACGATGCCATAGAAGAACCTTTTTTATGGAAGAAATCAAGCTGGTGGAGGCGGTGTGATGCTTTGAGCAATGTTCTGCTGGGAAACCTTGAGTTCTGCCATCCATGTGGATGTTACTTTGACACGTACCACCTACCTCAGCAATGTTGCAGACCATGTACACCCTTCCATGTAAACGGTATTCCCTAGTGGCCTCTTTCAGCAGGATAATGCACCCTGCCGCAAAGAAAAAATGGTTCAGGAATGGTATGAGGAGCACAACAACATGTTTGAGGTGTTGACTTGGCCTCCAAATTCCCCAGATCTCAATACAATCCAGCATCTGTGGGATGTGTTGGACAAACAGGTGTGATCCATGGATGCCCCACCTCGCAACTTATAGGACTTAAAGGATCTGCTGCTAACATCTTGGTGCCAAATATCTTAGCACACCTTCTGGGGTCTAGTGGAGTCCATGTCTCGACGAGTCCAATAATGTTTTTCACGTGATTTAAACTAAAATGTTAATTCTAATGCTAATGCAGCGTTTTTAGACTGGAAAACTGGAAGAAGTTCCAATGTCTGGTTTCAAGTAGCAAAATATGATATATTACATTATGGAATGTGTTGATAGTGTTATGATGAACATGACATGCTGGAGTGCATTGTGTGATTGTTTAGACAGTGTCTGGTATATGTGAACATCAGATTTGGGCTGGAAAAATTCATAATTGGGATGCATCGAAGACTAGAGTGATCAACGAATCAAAAGAGTGGAATGAAAGATATCTGCTGTTTATTCTAGGCATGTAGTACAAATATCAATTATCAAAAGACAAAGCTTCAAATTACTAAAAAAAAAACACTTTTTTTCAGTGATTTCTGTGTTGTATTTGATGTGTGACCCATTCAGAGGGAATGGCATGCCAGGGTTAGTGTATCTCCCTCATGGACCATGAGATATGTGAAGTTTATGAGTTTGTAAAAACATTCTTGATATCTTCAGTGCAGAATGCAATTCTGATGTATCTTAGTTCTTAAGTCAGGTTTACTGTTAGTTCAATTTATTTTGAGTGAAAGCCCAAAAAAGGCATGTTCACCTTTATTTCCCCTCTTTGAGCATACCTGCAGGGATTACACTGGACCATCCTTCCTTTGCTTTAACACGCCTAATAGATCCCAGAGTTCCTTCCGCAAGGGCTGTTGTTATAAAGTGGACACGTAGGGTGAGACAGACTTTTATAGAGTAGTTCACTTCCAGAACAAAAATTTACATATAATGTACTTACCTTGTTATCAAAGATATTTTTCTTTCTTCAGTCGTAAAGAAATTATGCTTTTTGAGGAAAACATTTCAGGATATTTTTCCATATAGTGCACGTCTATGCTGCCTGTGAGTTTGAACTTCCAAAATACAGTTTAAATGCAGCTTCAAATGACTCTAAACGATCCCAGCCAAGGAAGAAGGGCCAATCGTTTTGCTAAATAAGATCTTTTCTCCTTGGCTGGAATTGAAAATTTTGGAAGTTCAAACTCACGGGCACCACTGAAGTCCATTATATGGAGATCATTTCTGAAATGTTTTACTCAAGAAACATAATTTCTTATCGACTGAAGAAAGAAAGAAATTAACATCTTGGATGACAACGGGGTGAGTAAATTATCTGTAAATTTTTGTTCTGGAAGTGAACTACTCCTTTAACACTTGTCAAGATACGTTAGCTACTTTGTTGTCAACCTCTACTGTGTTCCAAAGACTTATCTTTTGTCAGTTGTTCTTTGTGCTTTTCCTTTTGCACAAATTTTCAAACAATGTGCACTTTAAAGTGTGTTAGTTTTTTCCACCTTTGTGTACAAGGCAAGTAATGTTTTTAATTTTTTCCTTTGAAAAGGTTCAATTTGGCACAAAGTCTGTTTGGACAAAAGCATTTTTCTGAAAGCTACAACAAAAACTGCTTCTGCCCTGGATGGGATTCATTATGTTGTTATTGTGACAGTGTTCAATCTCAAAGGAAAGTTGAGAGATATTTGGAAAACTGAAAATATTTACCGCAAGTTTGTACACGGCTGCATCATTTATCTAGAACTGTATGTGAGATGTTTATAGTTCACCATTGGACACTGCAATTTTGTCATAAAAGATGTGATCCAGACAGTCTGTCTTGAACCCTTCTGTTATTTTCTTCTAATATTTACTCTATTTTATCACAGGTCAAAGAGACCCACTCCAGTTCCCATGACAACACCAAGGATTGATTCCCCTATGCCTGTGATCCCCCATCAGAAGGTCTGTCACACGTTACTCACTGTCATACATACATCTGCAAACAGCATATGTCCATGCATTCATATATTTTAAGTCAAGCACAGATCATTGCATACATTCCACATGAATATTCATGAAGTTTAAAAATTAGAGCATGTTTCAGCTGTCTTCAGGTGATTTTTAAAAAAAATAGAATTATGTTAAAAATTCTTTTTAGAGGGTAAGATAATAGAGTCCGGTCTTCGGTTTCCCCTAAACTCAGGATGCCTTTATCATGTATGATATCCTTAGGGATGTTCTGCTCCATGTAAAAAGCCTTATGATGCCCCCTGCTGGTTTTCACTTTGCATACTCCAGCGAAAAGTTAACTAAACGTTGTTAATGTTAATGCTCTTCACAATTAGTTTGGCATTTAATTAAAAATATTGTTAGTCACACAAAAGAAAAGATCATAAAGCATTTGTTTCAAAATTCTGATTAGTACATACACTACCGTTCAAATGTTTAGGGTCATTTAAAAAAAAATTGAAGTAAATGATCAATAGTGACAGTGAAGACATTTATAAGATTTCACTGTTAATCACAAGTTCCACAAAAATATTAACCAGCACAACTGTTTTCAACATTGATTATAGTAAGAAATGTTTCTTGTTTTGGTGTCACAGGAATAAATTACATTTTAAAATATATTAAAGTAAGAAACAGTTGCTTTAAATTGTTATAGCATTTACTGTTTTTTTACTGTGTTTTGATCACATATATGCAGTCTTGGTAAGCAAGAAGTCCTAAGAGACTTTTCCAATAAAAACTGACCTTTTTTTAATAACTCATATTATTTTTAAGAAGGTAAAGTGTTACTGTTTCATTAAAAATCTGCAATTTTCCACCTTCGTGTGGTTACAAATCTTTATGATCAGTCTTTTGTCTTTGTTTCAACAAAAAAGAGATATTTTTTAAAATGTCCTCTGCATTTCAGTGTAATGAATACAAAACAATGACTATAAAGCTTTAAAATAGACATTCTACAAAATAGTTTTAGCAAAAGTCAAAAGTTTTTCAAACAACACAAAGGTGCATATGCTGTCAGTTGTGACAGAATTTTAATTTTTTGTGGTAAACTATTTCTTTTGCATTCAGTAAAAAATAATTATGTAGTATACATAGAGTGAATGTAGTTAAATCATTGTCATTTTAAGCTTTCCTCTGACCAGCTCCTTCTGTTCTTTCTTTCTCAACCCTGTCCACACACATGCACGATCAGCCTGTGCAAATGAATGGAGCTCACTCAGCTTCTGCTGAGACAAACTCCAGCTACTCAAGCAAGCACACCAACCAGTCCCATAGCACTGTGGTGAGCAGTAGCAGAGAAGCTTCTTTGCCTGCTCAAAGCCATTTAGCTGCTCCGAAGGACAAATCCACCTCCGGGCAAAAAGGCCAACAGTATAATTCCCCCATCGGTCTGTACTCTGCAGAGACATTACGAGAGATGGCCATGCTGCAGGAGAGGGTTAAAAGCTCGGGGTCAGGCATGCCTAGTGGGTATGTAATCACAGATCGAGCCAGATCTGACGCTAGCAGCCAGGTGTGGGTAAACCTTAACCAGTGCTATTTAAAAATATAGTGTTTATTGCTAAATTAAACAGTGGGTCGGTTATAGTTCAGCCCCACCGGGTTGCTAGAGTTGCTCTCGACGGAAGAATGACAGCGGCCATGCAACATTCAGAAAATAGAGGTTACATTTGTTACGTTGACCCTGTTCTCCACTGGTATTAGCAGGCCAGAGGAGAATCTAGTTAAGGCTTCAAGTCAATGAAGGAATGTGCAAGACAAATTTGAGCTGAGGCTTCAGTTGGAAGTGGCCCTCCTTCAGGTACAGTGATCTGGTTATACCAGATAATGCATCCACCAGAGGGGTTAGACTGAAAAAATTGGCAGTCAAAATGGAAAATATACCACCGTTCAAAATTCTGGGGCCAGTATTTATTAGTTTATTTTTCTTATGAAAGAAATTAATACCTATTTCACTATTTTACTGCATTTCTGCTCAAATAAATGCAGCTTTGGTAAGTATAAGAGACTTCTTTCAAAAACATTTAAAAAATCAGACAAACTTGTGCAAACTCAGACTTGTATGTGCATAAATTCATGTTCTGATAACCAAAGCAAGCTGTCTTATTGAGACATTAAAAGTGCTCTCATTCCCAGTTTGACAGTTACACTTCTGCGGTGTAACCTCAAAGCAATGCACTTTGGCAGTACTGTGGTGGATTAGGTAAATGGATGACAATGTCCTGTACCCCTCTCTGTTTACTCTCTTCCTCTTATGCGGCGAAAAGGGTCTTAGCATGTGCCTCAGCACAGAGGAAATCTCAGGCCATCGAGTGATACGGACAGAGACGGGTGAGAGAGCACCTGTCGCGGGTCTCCCTATAAAAGGTCATGGAATTTCAGGGTTCAGTTTCCTAACTACACTGATACACCCCCCCTCACTCCCTCCTGTCACATCTTTGCAGATAGACTCTCTCATGAAAACGCATTTCTCTTTTGTCACTTGTGGTCAGTGACACATCTTTTGCATTCAGTTATTTATTTATTTGCCTCTTTGAAAGGCGGCTCGCTACTGTGTGCACAAACACGTCATATCACTCACGCCAAATATACATACACACGTTGGCACTCAAACACACTAATGTTTTTCCTCTCCCTTAAAGGTGAAGTGTGTAATTTCTGTGGCACAAACAGAATTTGTCTATTCAAGCAGCTGGGTCAATGTTGAGTAAACGATGGGTCAACCAGTGGCTTGAGTTTAGGGCAGGACATGCTGATCCTGTGAAAGACAGGAAGTGTTTGAGTAGGAATTCATTTTTACAATTCTGAAGTTACACACTGCACCTTGATTCCTCATCTTGGAGAAGTTTCACTGGCACAACCCTTTCATGTTAAGTTTATATGAGTTGCTAACCAATGCCCTTGTTTCTGTTTCCTTTCGCCCATTGTAGGTTATTACCAACACTGCTGCCAAGTTAGTAACAGCCTCCTGGCATAACGTTGTAGTGCTCTGTGTGGTATACGTGCATGGAATTGTTTGGGACTGCCTTTGTGGTGTGTTATCAACAATAAAGTGTGGTTAGTGAGATTTGTCATCCTGTGCAGTCTCAACTTGCTTAAATGGTGCACTAATGCTTAATGTAAACATACTATAACACAGAGAAACATATCAGAATCTATAGAATATATAGGCTATTTATGAGTAATCCCAGTTGGCACTGTGCTGCATTGTGTGTTTTGGGAGGCTAGAGTGTGGGAGTGTGTTTGCTTGCTGAACTCATGTTTAGCGTTGAGAATGTGTTTGTCATAATTTTATTGGTCCACTTCTTAGTTAGTGTACTCGTAGTGTTTGGGTTGGGAATTAAGAAGTGTTTCTTATGCAACGTTCACGCCATGTCGTAATTACCACATTTACTATAGATGACAACCTGAGACTCACTTAGTTGTGATCTGAATTATGTATTTCTGTTGCAACACTACTAACAGCAAAATTAATTTGTGTAATTTCAGTAATCAAAAGACAAACCCAGAATATAACAAACAACAGTCATTGTTTAAATTGCATTAAATTGTATTTTACCTCTTTTATTTTCTGATTATTCTTGCATTATTAAGCCATTAAAGGATTAATTCACTCCAGAATGAAAATTTGATCATTTACTCACTCCATGTCATCCCAGATGTTCTTGTCTTTCTTTTAGCAGTTGAAAAGAAATCAAGGTTTTTGAGGAAAACGTTCCAGGATTTTTCTCTACATAGTGGACTTCAATGGGGGTCAGTGGGTTGAAGGTCCAAATTGCAGTTTCAAAGGGCTCTACACGATCCCAGCCAAGGAATAAGGGTCTTATCTAGAGAAACAATTGGTAATTGGTAAAAAAAAAAACGAAACACAAATTTATATACTTTTTAACCACAAATGCTCGTCGCATGTGCACGGCGCCTTTAAGCTATTTAAAAGTGAAGGAAAGCGAGGAAAAGAGGGAAAGTTCAAACGAACTAAAAACAAACAGTTGCTTTACGCAGAATTGCTGCTAATTTGAAACTGAAAATACAGTGTGCACGGTGTATTTAAGCTGTTTAAAAGCGATGGAAAGTGAGGAAAAGAGGAATTTTCTCCTCCAACTTAAAAATCGTCCAACATCTTTGTTTTACCTTTTTTGTAAAGGGTGTTTCTGAAAGTGACTTTCTTTGCATGTTAACTTTATGACCTTTCCAACATGATTACGTAATGCGTAAAGTCGTGGACACAGAGCTAGTGCAAGATGAGCATTTGTGGTTAAAAAGTATATAAAATGTTATTTTTTTAGAAAATGACCGATCGTTTCTCTAGATAAGACCCTTCTTCCTTGGCTGGGATCGTGTAGAGCCCTTTGAAACTGCAATCTGGACCTTCAACCCATTGGTTCCCATTGAAATCTGCAATATGGAGAAAAAACCTGGAAAGTTTTCCTCAAAAAAGGATGCAAACGCTTTTTACAAGTCAGAATCTCATAATTGCTGTAATTCTGACATGCCATGAGCGCAACTTTATTTACAATCGATATATATTTATTTTTTATGCCATAATTAAATGATGTCTCTGATCAATATTTTCCAAGTATTCTTTTACATTTATTAGTTCATCATCTTGTCTTCTTTTTCATTTATTTATTTTTTGAAAACACTTAAAGAATCATAAATGTAATTGTTAAGGAACTGGAATTGTTAAGAAAAAATTAGATTCCCATCCCTGTTTAGCATATTATGTTATACTGCTTGCTGTAGTTATACAAGTAATGGTATGTTGAGTGCAGTAGCAAGTTTTTGGTGTGTGAAGCGTGTTTTTGACATGTTGTTTCTGCCATAAAATTGGACTTATTATTTTATTTATTTACCTATTTAAAGGATTACTTCCAGAATAAAAATTTCCTAATAATTTAGTCACCCCCATGTCATCCAAGATATTTACATCTTTGTTTCTTCAGTCGCAAAGAAAAAAGTTTTTATGAGGAAAACATTTCAGGATTTTTCTCCATTTAGTGGACTTCAGCGGTGCTCAGTGGATTGAAGGTTAAAAATGCAGTTTTAATGCAGCTTTAAAAGGCTCTAAACAATCCCAGCCGAGAAATAAGGGTCTTATCTAGCTAAACAATTGGTAATTTTCTTAAATAAATTAATATTTACACACTTTTTAACCACACATGCTCATCTTGTCTAGCTCTATGTTTACTCTGGTTCAAGAAAAAGTTAGGGTATGTCAAAAAACTCCCATCTCATTTTCTCCTCAAACTTCAAAATCGTCCCCTATCACTGTGTTACCTTTTTTTTGTAAATGGTGTTTAATCTTCTTTGCACAGAAAATAACCAATTGTTTCACTAGATAAGACCCTTATTCCTCATCTGGGATCGCCCCTTTGAAGCTGCATTGGAACGGCATTTTTAACCTTCAATCCGTTGAGCACCATTGACATGAACATCTTGGATGACATGGGGGTGCGTCGGTTATCAGGATGTTTCTATTTTGGAATTGGAGTAATCCTTTAATTATTATCATAAATGTTTTAACTCTCACCTGCAACACCTTCCATCATGAATTTCCATGCTGGTCCAGACCGGTCTAGGTGTTGGGCCCGTATAAGCATGCTGTTGACTAGCAGAACTGGTCGATCGGCATGGTTTTTCAGGTGGTTAATCTAATCAAGAAGCTTTGTTGAAATACCAGCATGCCAGCATCCGAAACACAACATATGCTGGTATTATTAACTGGGTTCTTACCTTCCCCTCCCAATTCATTGTCCACATTCCCTGCATCTCACTCTCTCTGTCTAACCTCCATTTTATCTCTCTTGTCTCTCTTCTACCCATACTCATCCCTTATCACCACTCCCTCACTCGCACAGCAATGAGTACGTACCCAGCTTCAACCCAATAGCTCTGAAGGACACTGCACTCTCCACCAACAAGCCCATTGAGGTTAAGGGGCCTGGAGGCAAGGCCACCATCATCCATGCGCAGTACAACACCCCCATCAGCATGTACTCCCAGGATGCTATAATGGATGCCATCGCTGGCCAGTCCCAGGCCAGGGGTAGCGAGATGTCTGGGTAAGACCTGTCACGCCTAACTGCGTCTTCTCCCTCGTACCACAACCTGCATGACACACGTTTGCTATAATGCCTGTCAAACAGCCACGCTTGTCTGGGCCAGCGCTATTTGCTAATGCTCAAGAGGCTAAAGACTTCCCAAGGATGTCTGATCATAGTCTGGATATAGTCGCGCTCAGATTCAAAGTGTTGATCAGTTGTAAATTGTACGATACGAACGTGTTGCCATACAGAAACAGAAGAAAGGTTTTCAGAGTTTTCAGTGTTGAGTATGTTGAGTTTCTATGGAACCAGCTGGATGTTTGTGTGCTTTTTAAAATGGGAATGATGATGGGAATGCACAGTTGCACAAGTTAGGGATCATGGTTTATGGGTGAACTACCCTTCAGAAGTTTGGGGTCAATAATTTTTTGAGAAATAATTTTTTAATCAGGTGCATTCAATTGATCAAAAGTGACAGTAAAGACATTAAAGATGTTAAGATGTTAAGTTTCCACAAAAATATTAAGCAGCACAGCTGTTTTCAATATTTATAATAATAGGAAATGTGTCTTGGGAACCACATTATCGTGTGACAGACTAATGTCTGCTGAAAATTCAGTTTTGCCATCACATTATATTTTAAAATATATTAAAATAGAAAATATTTATTTTGCATTGTAATAATATTTTACAATATTAGTTTTTACTGTATTTTTGATTAAATATATGCAGCCTTGGTGAGCATAAGAGATTAAAAAAACTCTTACCGACTACAAACTTTTGAATGGCAGTGTGTGTTTTGATAGTGTGACTTGGTCATCCGTACAAGTGTGAACTGTGTATCTGTGCACTTTTTGTCCTGTGTATCCATGAGTTTTAGCAGTGATCTACATATTTTTATGTATGTTGGTGCCAGTTTTCTGATGTCCTGTGGTTTTTGTATGGTTTGAAATCTTGAAAATGAGAGATCAGGCTTTCGGTCTCGTGTCAGAAGCCACTCTCTATAGCATAACATAGAAGCTTTATCTAATTCTCCCTCTCTCGCTCCATCCTTTCATCCATCACTTCATCTACCCATCACACCGTACGTCACGTACCCTGTCCCCACCTTACCTGCGCCCAATCTCAATGGCCCTGCCTGGCAGAAATGAAACTGACTCTCCGCTATCGTAAGTAGCCTGATCCATCTGTTTGATATGAGCAGTCTCTTTCCGTCTCGTCCCTTGCACATTGCATGCCTGATCGCCACATTATCCCTTTCTCTCTCATCTCTTCTCTAACCTCCCTTTGATTAATCTGGAGCATCTGGAGTTCTGAAATGCACCTGGTTTTCATGAGCTGAGACTGTCCTGTGACTTTTGAAATAGTTTTGTCTTTTTATTTAGCCGAATGCAACGATGACCTCACATACTACTCTTTTTACTCCTCTCAGATTGCACCTTTCACTTCCCTCTCAGATTCTATTTTGAAACCACTTATAGTGTTGCTAGGTGACTTTAAAGAGTGTTTGGTGGAAATGTGTTCAAATGCTGGGGTTTACAGAAGGAGGGTCTGCTAATGTGGAAACAGAAAATCAGTCAGCGATTGTGTTTTAGATGCCAACAAACAGATTTCTGAATGCACTGCTCTGTCATTCTTCTGGGTAAGAGATATAAGATGTCTAAAATATGCTGTCATTTGGTAGTGGTAAGCAAGCTTCTGCCCATGCTTTTCTGTTTATCAGCACTTATATGAAATATGCTGCATAATATTCATTGATTTATATCAAATAATCAGTGTAAACGAACATACAGTTGAGGTCAAAAGTTTATACACACCATGCAGAATCTGCAAAATGTTAATTATTTTACCAAAATAGGAGGGATCATACAAAATGCATGTTATTTTTATTTAGTACTGAACTGAATAAGATATTTCACATAAAATAGGTTTACATATAGTCCACAAGAGAAAATAATAGATGAATTTATAAAAATGACCCCATTCAAAAGTTTACAGTTGTTATCTGAATGATCCACAGCTGTTTTTTTTATTTTTTTTTTTAGCATTTTTGTGTATTTAAACCTTTTCAACAATAACTGTATGATTCTGAGATCAGTCTTTTCACACTGAGGACAACTGAGGGACTCATATGCAACTATTACAGAAGTTTCAAAACGCTCACTGATGCTTCTGAAGAAAACGTGATGCATTAAGAGTCAGGGGATGAAAACTTTTTGAATTTAAATATCAGGGTAAATGTAACTTATTTTGTCTTCTGGGTAACATGTAAGTATCTTCTGTAGCTTCTGAAGGGCAATGTAAATTTGATATTTAGGCAAAGTAAGAAAAATGTACACATCTTCATTCATTTCAAAAGTTTTCACCCCTGGCTCTTAATGTATCGTGTTTCTTTCTGAAGCATCAGTATGTGTTTGAACCTTCTGTAATAGTTGCATATGAGTCCCTCAGTTGTCCTTAATGTGAAAAGATGGATCTCAAAATCATACAGTCATTACTGGAAAGTGTTCAAAAACACAAAAAAGCTGGAAAAACCAAAGAATTTGTGAGACGTGAAGGATTTTTCTGAAGAACAGTGGGCAGTTTAACTGTTCAGGACAAACAAGGGACTCAAGAACAACTATCACTAAACAAACAAACAAAATAAAAAAAAAACACAGCTGTGAATCATTCAGGTACCAGCACAGTATTAAGATATATTCAGCATATGCAAACTTTTGAATGGGTAAATTGTATCAATTCAACTGTTATTTTCTCTTGTGGAATATATGCAAATGTCTCTTATGTGAAATATCTTATTCAGGTCAGTACTAAATAAAAAATAACTTGCATTTTTTATGATCCCTCCTATTTTGGTAAAATAATTAACATTTTGCAGATTCTGCAAGGTGTATGTAAATTTTTGACCTCAACTGTATGTTAGGCTATTCACTGTAAATTAGTAATAATGGCAGTAAATTAGTCAGAATGGATGCATTTACATCTTGTTTTAAGTTAAACATCCACAAAAATGTTTTAATATCGTTAAACATGCAAATACTTTTGCTAACATTCCGGTCATGCCGACAGGAAAGTGTGTTTTTTCACACAACCGGCTCTTTCTGTGGTTGCAGTAATCTGCCAGTTAAAGACCGTGTTATAGACAGTGCTTCCCCAGTGTATCAGGCCGTCATCCCCAGTGAAACCAATGAACTGGGGCCAGCTGATTGGGCCAAAAGAGCCGCCCAGCTGCAGTCCAAGTCCTTCCGTGTCCTCGCCCACATTACTGGAACTGAATACAGTAAGTCTGCCTACATGTTTTAGTCACTTTGCTTCTGTTTTAATGTAAATTTTGATTTAAAGCGTAGAGTCTGACATGTTCTCTCTTTGTCTTTTCTCTTTTCTTCTCTTCTGCAGTGCAAGACCCTGATGAGGAAGCTCTGAGAAAATCAAGGTAGGCATCTAGCAGCAGCATCTGGTGGCCACATACTTGACCTGTGCTGAAATCCAGCCCTCTGCCTCTTAAAATTTTAAAGGCTGATCGAAAAGCTGACATATGATCGGATCCAAAAAACCAGACCCCCATAAACAGACACCACTCTCTGTGCTGAACTTGATCCACACTCATTAGATGCATCAGTCTAATACAGCTTGGATGGATTCATAGTAGTCTGTATCAGGGGTGTAGTACAGAATATTTGTATTTTTTGTTAAAGAAATTGTTATTTGGTAAAGTTTAGATGCTGAAATAGAAACATATTTACCTGAAATATTACAGTATTTATACTTCCCTGAAAATACAAGAGTTTTCACATTGAATTGTCCTTACACTACCAGTCAAAAGTTTTTGAACAGTCAGATTTTTTATGTTTTTTAAAGAAGTCTCGTCTGCTCACCGAGCCTTTTATAGAAAACAGTTATTTTAAAATATTTTAAAATTTTACTGTTTTTGCTGTACTTTGGATCAAATAAATGCTTATTTGATACAAAGTACAGCAAAAACAGTAAAATTTTAAAATATTTTAAAATAACTGTTTTCTATTTGAATATATTTTAAAATGTAAATTTTGAATTTCTGAATTTTTATTTTTAAATGTTTATCAGTAATGAATTGTAACATCAGTAATGAAGTACATTTACTCAAATACTGTACTTTACACCCCTGGTCTGTGGTATTTACATCGAGCTTTTATATTTCATATATCTTTAGCTCTCATTTATTTCACACTGTCCTTACATATCTGACACAATACAATGCAGAATGTGATCTCTGGCATTTAGTTGAATGTGAAACATTTAGTGAGTACTTGAACATTTACCTCAAGGCAGCCAGAAATATTTATATACACACACATCTTGGGCAGGGGAGTGAAGGCCATATTCCCTAACCCGTTTCTCCACCCTCTCTTTTCTCTCTTTTTCCTTCCCCTTTTTGTCCTGTATATATGTCTTGATGTTACAGGGAAAGGTTTGAATCTGAAGCCAAAGGCCCTCGTTTTGCTAAACTGAGAAACTGGCACCATGGCCTGTCGGCACAAATTCTTAATGTGCCTCAGTAAAGCACCCCAAGATAGAGAGAGCTAGACAGGTGGCATAGACTGTAACTGCTGTAAAAAGAAAGTCAAAGCATGTGAGAGGAAGGCAGAAAGAAAGAAGATGAATGTCAGTTATGTTGTTTGGCTCATCACTACAGTTTAAAGCTAGTTGTTCACTCTGTAGTATAGATTTAGGAGTTGTTAATGAGAGTGTGGCCACCATTTAAATTCTCTCCTGTATTGGATTGTGTGCCTACATATTGATGGTTGTTGAGAACATCATTGCATCTGTGCACAAGTCTTTCAAATCCATCAAATAAAAAAATGTGATAAACTAATCATGTGGAAAAGCTTTTTGGCACTGGGATTTGTACGCATGGTTTCAAAATATTTAGGTCTGCAGGAAGGAAATGAACTTTACACTTTGTATTACATAATGTTCTTTACAAAAAGTTCTAATAATAATTTTTAGATATATAGCCTATAGACTTATAACTTTTTATAATCTTTTTTCTTTTTTGATTTGATAATTATAGCATTTAATGATAGTGTGATGTGTAATCATTGCCATTTTATTCTTTGCCGTAAGTTCACAAAGAAACTGCTCTCTTTTTTGAATAGATCAGTGCTTCTCAACAAAGGGACCAACATCCAACTTTCAAGGGAGCACAGAGTTGCTTAAAATTATTTATTTTAATGCTTTAAAACACATATTGTTAATGAAGTTAATATATTATACACACACACACACACACATACCAAAATTAGAGGGATCATACAAAATTATTTTTTTTAGTAATGACCTGAATAAAATATTTCAAATAAAAGATGTTTACATATAGTCAAGAGAAAATACTAGTAATTTATAAAAATGACCCCATTCAAAAGTTTACATACACTTGATTTTTAATACTGTGTTGTTACCTCAATGATCCACAGCTGTTTTTGTTTTGTTTTGTTTTGTTTAGTGATAGTTGTTCATGAGTCCCTTGTTTGTCCTGAACAGTTAAACTGCCCACTGTTCTTCAGAAAAATCCTTCAGTTCCCACAAATTCTTTGGTTCTTCAGATTTGTTTTTTTATTTGATCCCTTTTCAACAATGACTATGATTTTAAGATTCATCTTTTACACTGAGGACAACTGAGGGACTCATATGCATTTATTACAGAAGGTTCAAACGTTCACTGTTTCTTCAGGAGGAAAATCAATGCCTTAAAAGCTGGGGAGTGAAAACTGAATGAAGAACAGAATGAAGATGTGTACATTTTTCTTATTTTGCCTAAATATCATATTTTCTTCATGTAGTACTGCCCTGCAGAAGATACACAAGATACATGTTTCCTAGAAGACAAAATAAGTTAGATTTACCCTGATCTTTAAATATAAAAAGTTTTCGCCCCCCTGGCTCTTAATGTATCGTGTTTCCTTCTGGAGAATCAGTGAGCGTTTGAACCTTGTTGTTAAAAGAAATTAACATTCTGCAAGGTGTGTATAAACTTTTGACTTCAACTATGTTTATATTTACAGTAGAAATACCAGACAAAAATATGTTAGCCAGTATGGGCTTTTGAATAAAATATGTTGGACAATGGGGAGCTTTGAAAAGTCAAAAAAGTTGAGAACCATTGAATAAGATCATTTGTTATTTTACCTTTTTCTGTGTAGATCTAAGAATCTAACCCTTTGCGTAAAGTGATTGCGTAAGAGCAAGTTTGTTAAAAAGGTCACCAAAAGTTGAAATCGTTTGCACGTGCAATCAGTTTTATTCCAGGAGTCATTTCTTATCTGTTGAAAAGCTAAATCCTGACAGACAGTAAAAGCTTTCGCTTTGGACCAAACTTCCAATCACCAACACTATTATCCCTTTGAAGATTTATTTTTTTTTGTTGAACTTGTCAGACATTGCTTACTTAGGCCTGTGGTTAAATATTAGACTGCCTAGGGATTTCGGGTGATAAGGATGTTAATGTGTCAGTCAGTAGTCTAGCTATCACAGAGCTTTGCACATGGCACTGATCTGGGATGAGACTGGAAAAATGTTTTTACTCTGACACATCACTGTTTTAGTGAGAAAATTAAGCTGTTAGTAAGACTTTATGGTGTGAGTGTAAAGTTTATTTGTGAAGGAAGAGTAATAACCTTTAGCTAGATGAGTGGTGGCTGAAGGGACGAGCTCTGTGTCTGGAGGATGAGCGAAGGCTCATGAAGCCATCAGAACTTCAAGCGGTTGAGCAAGATGGAAGTCAATGTCTGTGAGTAGAGAGAGTCAAAAAACCAGGACTTTTCCTCCAGGTAATTCTGCCTGTCTGGTTGTCACATAGGGAAATGGTGTTAGCTCTGCTGTGGGCTGGTTTGCGCTACGTTTTTATTAATAGTATAGAATTATGCCTCTGCTAACCGTGTCCTTCTCTCATACCATCTCACCACTGGTTTACTTCACTTCTGAGCCTCCCACTTGCATGCAGTGCATGCTGGGAAGACTGTGTGACTGCACTGGAGTGTTTGTGGCCCTGGGTGGCTGGCCCCTCCCTCACTCTTCATTGTCATATTTATTCAGATCTCTGCCTTCATGTACATATGAACACATCATGCTAGGTTGACATATGTTGCATCAGAATGTTATGCTGTCATTTTCTTCATATTTTCAGTCATCAACTTTTCATCATACACTTCTCACTTGACACTTACTTCATTGTACATCACTGCAGTGCTGTTTCCTGCTGTCCGTTAAGTCGTATGTTTGTTTTGCTCATTACGTGAAGAATTTAGTTTTTCAGTAAAGTTGGCACTTTATTGGTATCAGTATAGTGCTTTATATAATTGCAGTGTTATTTTAGAATTACTTCTATACTAGTATTGTATTTATTGATATTTTGAATTTTATTTTTATTTTTAGCTGAAATGTTTTGTTAATTTTATTAGTTTTCTCCTTTTAGCTTGACATTTTTTTTTCAGTTTTAGTTTAGTAATTTTAGTACTTTACCTTCAACTTCTTTTATTTGAGTTATTCACATTTCTAAATGTTTTACATTTCTAAGTTTTTGTTGTTTCATATATGTTTTATAAGTAGTTAATGTTTCACCTTTATTCATTATATTTTAATTATATTTGATTATTTGAATATATGATTTTTTATTTATTTATTTATTTTTTCAAATTTCTCTTTTCCACCACACTATTATATTGTCTTTAGTGCCAGATGTGGTCCAAGCAGCTCTGTATGAATCTGTTGTATGTTTGTTGTTGTGTTGTTGCACTAGCCTGTAATCTTCTTATGCTATGTGTTGCAATCATTCAGTGTGAATTACTTCTTTAGTATTTAACAGCCTTTTTTCACTAATTTGTTTATTCAATAATACATAGTCACTACCCTTGTTAAAAAGCCTCTCCAGAATTCCCATCATAATAATAAATATTATATAATATTAAATATTAAATGATTAGTTTGGTGTTCTTAACCCATTGTAAAGTTTGCTTTCTGTCATGCATGATTATTGCAGCCAAATGGGCTTTTTTTTTTTTTTTAATGTTTTCAAAGAAAATTTTCTATAACTTGCTACCCAGTCATATATCGTCCTGTATTTGATGTTAATAGATTTCTTTAGAAAGGGGACATTATGTTTTCCTCTAAACAGTTACACATAATTGTAAACAAATTCTCTTAAAGGGGTAGTTCACCCAAAAATGAAAATTCTCAACTACTCAACCTCATGTCGTTCCAAACCCGTAAGACTTTAGTTCATCTTCAGAACACAAATTTAAATATTTTTGATGAAATCCAAGAGCTTTCTGACCCTGCATAGACAGCAACACAACTACTACGTTCAAGGCCCAGAATTGTAGTAAGAACATTGTTAAAGTGCCCCTATTATGCGTTTTCAAATATGATCTTTCATGCAGTGTGACATGTAGCTGTATGTGAACATAAACTATCTGCAAAGTTGTGAAGCCGACAGTGCACGATACATAAAGTTATTGTCTATCAAAAAAAAGAGTCGACTCACATTTGCCTAAACGAGTCGTCAGGATTTCAAATCTTTCTCTGTTACGGCCACACGTCACGAAGTAACAGATTTGCATAATGTCCGCCCACGTTCTACGTCGCGAACAACGCCCATACATTTCCATGGGGTTTAGGTCACATGGAAATTTACACGTACATTATACGGAAGACGCTGTATCATACGCGGTGAGTAAAACTGTTTTATATTGTATTTTCTAGCGATCGTTCAAAATACGTAGTTGTGTATGTTGTTGTGTAACAACCCTGCACATGTCATGCTAACCGGCTAAATCACGCTTGTGTAGTTCAGTTGTTCAGCTGTGGACCCACTGTAGTCTTACAATTTGTAATTGATGCAGCTTGTCTGTCTCATTAGTTGGAGTAATGATAAAGGATGGCGAAGCGGCTTTCACACCGAATGCGGAAAGCACTGTGCTATGAAACCCATTCGTTTCAATCGCTTCCGCCCTGCGTGGACGGCTTGTTTCGGCCTCGACTAAAGCAGACGCGCAGCGGAGCAAAGTTCAAATGAGTTGTTCAAATGAACTTTTGCCGCTGCGCTCTTAAGGGCTGCACTGAACCCAGCGACCAGCGCAGCGCTTTCCACGTTCGGTGTGAGAGCCGCTTAATGCATTATACATTGCTGAAGTTTACAACATAGAGGTGTGCCCGGTTCGGTTATAAAACCAAATTGCGAGCACTTTCCATGGTAGACCGTGCTAACTTGTCGATCAGCCACTTCAGCCGTTTCATCATCAGACTCTGGCTGGAATCGATGCCATCTTTTCTATGTATTGACAAGTATCCAGGGCTGTCAATCAGTTATGGCAATGGGCGTTTCATTTTCCGACACACCGTACACGGTAAACCAATCATAAAGGACTGCGTCATCTGACCAATCACAGCAGTGAGGGCTCACGGAAAGGAGGGGTTTAGAGAGACTGATTCTTCGAACTGCTTTGCACGAGTCGTTTAGGAATCATGTAGAAATGGGCTAAATTTAATTTAATTTTTGGAGAAAACTGAAGTGTTTTTTGACCTTGCATACATGTAAACCTGTTTCGGGAGTCTATTAAAACAATATTAGCAACCTTTAAAATGGCATAATAGGGGCACTTTAATAAAATGGGATTAAATACATAAAGGATATTTGTTTTATTTAACAGATTTAATTATTGCAGGGTTGCGTCATATTCTGAGTTTGCATTTCACTGTTTTTATTCATTACTGTATCTGTTTTTTGTGAGTGAGATGAATTAATGCATGTTCACATTTAATCTAGAATACAGTAACATCATGTTTACTCCCATATTCCCGACAGACTTGTCAATCAATAAATGGGGGGAAAAAAAGTAGATATTTTCTTAGAAATTCAACAGAAATGCATTGCTTTACTAGTTACTTGAAAAAAGCAATATTATTACGTAACTCACGTTACTTGTAGTGCATTACCCCCAACACTGCCAGTGAGTGGTGCTAAAAGTGTATTCAGTTAACTGGAAACAAATGAATGTTAATCTGGGTTTGTTTCATTACGTTCGTTGTTGTACATATCGCAAAAGCTTTACTCTAGTAAGTGGAGCTAAATAGTTAATTGTGTTATCACGTATGTACAGTATCATCTGCACTAAACCTAAATGATAGGGTTAAGAAAAGCAAACATGAGATAAAAACACATTTGCTAAAGCAACCATGACATTCTAGTTTGCTTTAACTACAGTAGTCATCATTTATGACAGTGAATTTAATGGTAAAAGACTGTGAAAATGCTACTGTAAAAACCTGTTAAATGGTTAACGGTAAGTTTCCCTACTATATATGGTGAAATACTGTATTGGGCGTTGCATGTAATTTTATGGTAGTATACCATTTTCAGAAGTGAAAATGAATCTAAAATTTACAGTGAATAACCGTAATTCCCAGAGATCCCTGTGTTACATTTCATATGTTTTTTTGTTTTGTTTTGTTTTGTTTTAAGTAAGTATGTTTTTTTTCTTATCAGTGTTGTACATTAGGGCTGTATGTTACATCTAATGAATGTTTATTGCATTATTTCAGTTTGATGTGTGTTACCATGATGGTGTTTAGTGTTTGTGTGAATGACACTGTGCACCTCCTATATATGTTGGTATTTAAGAGCTGCTTGTGATGGGCTTTGGTTCATCATGTGACATTCTCATCACTATTTGCTTTTGGTGTTTATCAGTGTATTACAAAGGTACAAAGCAGATTTCAGCATTTCAACAGGTTGGTATATTAACATCATATCAGTTATTTGAAATGACGGTATTTAAATGTAAATTTAAGTTAAAACCATAAAACCTAAAATGTTGCTACTGTATTTTTTACAATATACTTCTAGCAACCACAGCTTCTGTTTTTTACTGTAAATTTTACAGATTTTTATTTATTTATTTATTTATTTTTTACAGTGTGGATCAAAAAAAGTTAATCAAAGTCGTCCTAAGACAAGAACGGGTATTATTTTTGTTTTGGGACAAGTTTGATGAAAGATTTTGATCCACTTCAAATGTTGACTACTACAGTTACTGTGCTTTAAACTCCACAATGCAAGTGCAATTCTGTACCAGGTGCGCTACCGAGCAAGTTTACTTCATTAAAAAAGGCATACATATGGAGCTGATTATGTGATGCAAACATCTGAATTTGTTTACAAATTATGCACTGCGGTAAAGGTGTTTTGAGATAATAACCTGACGTAAGTTGACAATAAGATTGAATCCAATCTTTGATGATAATATAGCATGATGAGAAATTTTAAAGCTATTTTTTGTAGGATCGTCATTTTTGACGGTGAACACTAATGATGCTGTAGAGTTGTCAACACAGCATAAGGATTAACAATCAATAATCTGCTCCTGTAATTCATGTGAAAAGGAATAAAAGTTGTGTTAAAGAATATTTTGCTTTCGATTTGTGAATTGTATGTATAGGTACGATTCTAGAGTTTTGTAAAAATGTAGGTAGACACATGTTTTCCAATGAGCCCTTGTTGCATTTCTTAGTTTCTTTCACATTGTGCCGACATTTAGAGGCAATTATTTGAGCACTGTTTGTCCATTGATATAAATGTTACATTTATACTGCCTTGTTATAGATGTCAGACCTCTCAGGATACTGGCACATTATCCCTCTCAGGATACATTGGCCTGGACCATGATCCAACCTTGTTTACATTTCATTTGACTGATTAAATTAATCTTCTGGTTCCTGTAAAAGTAAAGATCTAACATAACAGACCACAAACAACTTCAAGTGGTGTTATTTTAGTGAACATAACCTCTCCATCTCTCTCTGTTTCTCTTCCTCTCTTGCTCTTTATGAATGGAGACCCGTCAGCTGAACTCTGGAACAATTAGCTAAAACAAACGACTGTGCTTTAAGCACTGCTGCTTTTGTAACAAGCTTTGTTTAGTGTGGGAGGGAGAAAATTTCTTCCAGACAAATGAAGGAACAGTTGGTCAAAGAGCAGGAACAGAAGCGTCTCTGCAGCTATTCACACAATCCAGTGTCATGACATTGACTTCAGTATGGAATATAATTATGGGTAGTTTCTATCACATTGCTACAGTACATGATTTCTTAGTGCCCCAAGTCCCTATGATATTCTGGTCTCTAGATATGACTCAGGGTCCGTCCTCCAACACAAGTATGTGGGATTATTCACCCATTTTTATCAACTGGCAGGTGGAAATCCTAAGTCTGATTGCAAGGAACAGTAAAAGCGCACCTCTCCTCAATAAGCTGCATGATTTGAGGTCAAAAGGTTTTATGGTTGCATTTGTATGGTTGCTTTTCACTCTTTCAAAGCGGCTTTACAGAAAAGTGCCTTACAAATGCCCCCATGGAGCAAGCAAAAGGTGACTGTGGCAAGGGACAAAACTTCCTATGATGATAGGAGGAAGAACATTTGGAAAGAGCCAGAGTCAATAATCGGACATGTGTTACGTAAGGAATAATAAACGGTTTGCCGTGCATTAAAGGATTTTAAATGCACAACGCGGGGGCAAAGAACCACCCGACGTGGTGTAGCATCTAGGCTATGTAAGCAACACAATGCGATCTCCCACCTCTCTCTCTCTCTCTGTGTGCATTTGTGTGCATCAATTAAAGCAGCGCATTAATATAGAATGGTGATTAAACTGACTTGGAACTACCTGTGCATGAAACAGTTTTACTGCATACCTGCCAGCCAATCAGAATCCAGTATTCTGACAGACCATGAATAAATCTACTTAAACAAAATGTATAATGCTGGTTATACATTTTAATATTTGAATTATTTGCTAGTCTAGCTGGTGGACCAGCATTACCATGGTGGTCAACAGCAAAACAGAAACTCTTCAGTCAAAGTTCAGCTCATTAAAGGAATGTTCTTGCTTTATTTTGTCTTCAGTTCCATCAACAGCATCTGTGGCAAGTTTATTACCATAGAAAATCATTGGGATTGATCCCAGATTTCTTCCACAAAGCCATCATTACACAGGGTTTAAAGCAGCAATGTGAAGGCTGTCCTTCAGGTAGAGTTTTCTCCTCTTTCTTCTATCATTGTGTGTATTTTGCACATAATCACACTGTGTTACAAGGACATGACACTGAGAAAGACTAGATATAACTTCATACGTCTATTGCCCTATGTGCTTCCATTGTACTTGCTGTACCACAACCACAAATTTTGACTGACATGTCGAGATGATTTTCTGTGGTAACTGACATTTTGCCAAACATGCTGTCACCAGCAGCCAAACCGCAATGTTGAACTGTATCTGCTATTTCATTAGCACTCTGTGTGGCGTCCTACAAATAAATAAATGAAGCATACTAGAAGTGTTTGCCATCTAACCCTCATAATGATTAAACTGTGCTCAGTATTACTCCCAGGCTCAACCTCAGCCCTCTCGAACTGCAGTGAGGAAGCCTGAGGGACAGACGGGGAGCGCAAGGGAGTCTTCACCCATCACTGCTATTCTTGTCCAATCTGATTTCAATTGCAAAGGGCTGTTCAAAACACACAGCGATTACTTTGTGCGATGCCTCGGCTTGACAAGTGGAGCGCCCTCATAAATCCTGCTCAGCAGAGGAGCGCTCAGCGCCATTTATACCCATTAGCCAAGGCAATTTGTGAAGGCAGCAGTCACGGACAGGGAATGTGCAGCTAAATGACACGTTCAGTGTGAAGCGACGAGACTATGCAAGGCTGACATATGTTGGAGAACTCCTAGAGAGTCTTGGGGAGCCAAAGCTATTTTGAAATGAGGCTTCATGCGTGCAACACATAGATGCCTTTGAATGCCTGTGGTTTGAATAATTGACATTTTATTAGTACAGGAATGTTAATTAGCTAATGGTATGTTCCTTATATATCACCGGTATTCAAAGCTGCAAGACTTTTTTTTTTTTTTTAACACTGTACGACTATTTGTTCAGGACTGCTTCATATTACAGGAGCATTTTAGCATCGTTGAGACAGAAATGTGGAGAAGGACAATGATCACTCTAGCATTTGCAATTAATGGATTTGGAGCACCTAGTTAAGACAAGTACTTACATTTAATACAATTAAAATGTGAGAAATTCTTATTGCAATTCAAAAAATAGCTGACATTTACAACATCATCATAATATCTGCATACTAAACTGTAATTCTTATGTGATGGAAAATAAAGTTCTAGTTCTACTAATGAAACCTCTTTTATTTTGAATTTGAATCTCTAAATATACTCACATTTTCTGAATTATTTGTCCAGTTGTCTGGTGTTACAACTGATGTAAAGTGGCAGAGAGACCAGGATTCCTCTGAACTCCAGGGTTTTTTATCTGATCGGACCAGATGTTACAATTCTATTTTTCTCTCAGGTGATTCACAAGGGAATCAATTTAGCTACGCTTATGCTGCAAGAAATCCCTGTGGCTTTTAAACATGAGGTACCTTATTGACTCCATCCGCCATGGCCTGCAGCGTGAGCTCACGCGGGCCGTCCACCGTTTTGCCATCATCTGTGGGACCCCAGCTGGCGCTGTAGATGTCAATAACCTGTGGCATGTGGCTGATGGACGAGGCCTCGATGATGTCCGTCATGAAGGGCTGGTCCAGCATACGAATGCCTGCAAAATGGCAAGATTTAGAAGATGGGAACAGCAGGAAAACCCTCAATGTTACTCTATTCATGCTCTGCAGTGATGAGCGGAGGGGTGAGAGAGGTTGAGATCTACTGGCATCAACTTAAGATAATCACTTTGGTGCTTCATTAAGCACAAATGAGATTTAACCTTAAACTTTGCTTTTCTCTCTCGTCTACCAATCCAGCTGAAAATGACCTTATGCTGGTCTAGACTTACTGCAAGTTCAATTTACTATGCAAACTTAAGTACAGTTCAAGTATTTCAAGTAAACTTTTAAGTAGTAAGAGTACTAAAATCATTGCACTAGTAGTATACTTGTATGTGTATTATGTCAATACATCTTGGGACTCATTTGGCTAACTTTTTAATTTATGAAAGTATACTTTTCTAAGCAGGGGCATAGCCACGGTGGAAGATGCCACACCTAAAAATAGATGCAGAAATATTTTTTTTTATATAATCGTATAAACATGGGCGGCGCTAAAGAGGGGCTAGCAGCTGCTTCAGCACCCACAAGAAAGAATAAACGAGTGCTTTCTCCTCAGTCAGTCGGCTGAAAAGATGCTGACGCTGCACTCGCCATCTCCACGTCTTTAATAGAGTAATGTACCTTTTCATTCCGACTGCGTAATCAGAGATTTTTTTTAAATTGGTTCGTTTAATATAGGCTATATTTTAAGCGTTCTATGGATTTCTTTGTGAGGCAAGTAGCCGGTTCATTACTGTGATGCGCTCCGTTTCACGGAGACGGCAGAAAGCACAACCTGTCTGTTTTACAAAAGCACAACCTTTTGGTGTTATCGTGAGTGTACATAAATCAGAAAAAGTTCCTTCTGCAGGGAAAAGAAATGCAAGGGAGTGCGCGGGCGCCTCCATATGCAGTAAGCGCAATAATAATACAGTGCATATTTATCTAAAAGAAGCAGCGGTGGGGATGCCTAAAACAGGACCGGGAATGTGGAACAATTTTGAATTCTTCCTTTTTTTCTTTCTTTCTTGTTTGATTGTTTCCAAAATACTAGCCTTTTTACTTTGTACATAAACAAATAGGCCTACTTACATATAAAACTTATCTTACACACAACCACAGGTATACAGAATAACTGCCTTTATTTTCGTTAAATACAGATCTTAAAGGGGTCATCAGATGCCCATTTTCCACAAGTTGATATGATTCTTTAGAGTCTTAATGAAAAGTCTATAATATACTTTGGTTAAAAATTCTCAATAGTTGTGTAAAACAACACCCTTGTTGAGCTCTGCAAAAATCATCCCATTCTGAGGGATAATTAATTTAAATGGAAACGGCCTCTGCTCGCCCCGCCCCTCTCTTCTCTTTGTGGAGTGACGAGCCTGTTTATTTTAGCCGCGTTTAGCCGCTAAACTTGCTAACTAGCACATTATTAGGAAAGGCGATCACAAAGATTCATAAAACAACCCTTATACTCACTTCTGCTGTAAGTGAAGCTGGATTATGAATGATTCGCACGAACATAGACGGATATATGTAGATCGGGAGGCGCATTCCCTTCACAAACAAACGTAATCCATTGCATCTTCAGCGGCTCAGATGTCGGGAGTAAATGACGACCACTATGTTCATTATAACATCCAGCAACTCAACACCTTAATCGCTCAATCGGAGATATTTTTGTCTAACTTACATCCCTGCTCCAGCATCGAAACAATGGAGGTCGGACTGTGACAGCTGATCTGAGGTAAGATGCTCATGTCAATCAACTATCGTGGGAGCGGCCTCTGTTGGTGTGACACCACAATGACAGGCATGAGAATGGGCACACCAAGTTTTTCTGATGCACACCAAGAGTCTCATTTATGGCTACGCTAATGCTGGCAAAGTCTAGTCACACTTGATCTATACCCGTATTTAATCTTTTGATCAAGATATACTTAAAAAAAAAAAAAAAAAAAACATATATGGACACAAGGGAGAAACCAACATAACAGTCCAACGGGGGTGTGACAAGGGCAAAACCAACACAGAACAGTTCAAGGGGTCTGACATTGATAGAGTCACATATATATAATCTATGTTTAAGTTCACAGTAACTTCAAGGTTCAAGTTAGCTTTGATGTGGAATAGTTTAAAAAAAAGAAGAAAACTTCAAGTTCATTATATTAAGAAAACTTAAGTAAAGTTCAAAGCTGTGTCCCAAATGATGCACTATACACTATGTACTTCTGCACTAAGTATAATTAGTGTGATAGCCACTCCCCCTCTGCTATGTAACTCTAAAAAATGCTGGGGGTTTTTTTGTTTTTTTTTTACCCAAACACTGGGTTCAACTGGTTGGGTTATTTTAAATATATATATATATATATTTTGTAACTGTAACTAAGCTGCTGGGTCATTTTTAACGCTGGTTCATTCTTTTTTTAACCCAACCACTGAGTTAAGCCTGTCTCTGATGAAACAACCCAGCTGCTGAGTTACAGTCAGAGCACAGTCTTTTTGAGTCCTCTAGGAGAGAGCAAAGAAAGGTTTGTATGCATTTTATTTAAGTTATAAAGTCTTTACTGTGCTGTAAATTGTATTATTTTACGCAACGCAACAGGACAAGATGTCAGCTGTGTCAGCAGTGGTCACTTCGCGTGATGGAAATGCCTTTTGCCTTCCATAAAATAAATGGATTTTATTCATTACAGTACTAAGTTTAATTTACTTTGATGTTAAAATATGTTCTCTAATGTCAGTACTGTTTGCTCATGGGCAGTTTTTGGAGTCAGTCATGGCATCTTTCAGCTACGAGAGAAACGTAAGGTCACAGTCTGAAGTTCATAGATCCCCAGCTAACAGCAGCCCTTCACTGGCTCAGACACACCGGCATGAGAATTAGCACTATTTCTGTAAAAATCAATTCACTCGCAATTCTAAGAAATAAAGTCAGAATTGTGTGATATAATAAGTTTATATCTGTCAATTCTGACTTTATTTCTTAGAATTGCGAGTTTACATCTCACAGTTCTCAGAAAAAAGTCCGTATTGTGAATTTGTATCACGCAATTCTGAGAAAAAAAAATGTCAGAATTGTGAGATAACAAGTCGCAATAATCTTTTTTTAATTTTTTTTTTATTCAGTGGCATAAACGGGCTACCATAATTTCCAGTCCATTTTAAGTCAGCAATATAATAATATTTAAACAATAGTTGACTGAAATAAAATAACCCAGCATGTGTTCTGTCCAATATTTACCCAGCACTGGTTTCTCAAATAACCCAAGTTGGGTTGTTTTTAACCCAGCATTTTTAGAGTACATACTGTATGTAAAGCATTAGCTATAATAATAGTAAATATAGTAAGCATACTATAGCAGTAGTAAGTACGTGTATGTGTACTATTACAATATTTCATGGAAATAAACTGGCTCACTTTTTAGCTTATAAAAGTATCCTAAGTGTAATAGTAGAAAACTTTGAGTATATATATTAACTACTTTACATCTAACTTTCTCTTTACTCCTGAACGTTTACTATGAGTAAACTTTTTGATAAACTATTAATTAAGTAGTTAACTAGCATCTAACTAATTTTTCTGTCCATGAAAGTACACTGTGATGAAAACTCTCAGTAAACTATAGTTTTATAGTTCAATAGTTTTTATATTGCAAATACAATTGTAATCTTGATCAAAAGAAGCAATACAAGTATGATTAAATATACTTAGACTTTTCTGTATACTTGTATATAGTGTTTTTTTAAATACACTTCTTATCAGTACCCACCTTATTATTTTCCATAAGAGCAGGCGCAGCCATTTGTAAATTTAATGTGTCTGGCTTCTAGCTATTTCAACTTGTACAAAACAGCTTGTTTTGCTGCTTGATATTGCAGACTGGTGTTTCCTACAATATGATTTTAATGTATTGTCTTAATTATAAACATACTAAAAAAACAAAACATTACAGTTTATTGCACTTCATTATTCTTCTCGTTATTTGTTCTACCACAGCTAATGAAGCAGAAGCCTTGCACATTCAGAAAACAGCATACTTCTGAACTGAAAAATAAGGTTGCTATTGCACATGTTTAAGCTTAAATCCACATATGAAGGCACTCCAGGAATATCACTGCTGTGTGCAAAGAGACATCACTGGCTGTTTGATTGAGACTCATCATACTGACCTCTTCCTGGAAGAAAATCTTCCGTGAGCTGAAGAGTCATGTGTGTCCCTTTGTGAGGGACAAAAGACTTTCAGTGGCTATTAGTTACTCTCCCTTTCTTTTGTGGCCTTTTGAAAAGAAAAAAAAAATCAATGCGCTGCAGAGCGTAAATGATGTTTTTATTGATGCTGCTGTTGCTGCTGGCTGCTGGATGTTGTGGAAGAGGGGAAGGGTAGAAATTATCAATTGAGCTGATATTCCATTAGGCTAAGAAACAAAACGATGTCTCAAAGGGAGACAAGTCATTCATCATTTTACTGACTGCACAGAACAAACCCGATAAAGCATACAAGTATTTTAAATAAACCACTGTCTTGATAGCATCCAAACACGTTAATGTGTATACTGTTTCTGAACTGAATCTGCTTCTTGACAGTAACATTTAAAACATCCATTTTCTGTAAAGCTGCCTTTAAATGTTATGCATTTCAAAAAGCACTATACAACTAAACACTGAATTGAACTGCATGCTGAAATTGTCTGCACCATGTGCAACGGAATATGTTTTTGATATGATTAGGTTCTTTTTAGAAGCAGTTGTTGTGATGTCATTTGACGCAAGCAAGCCTAATAATCCAATAGTCAGTACAAATAGCACAATCTCGAAAAAGCAGGAGACAGGAAACACTATTACCAGCAACTTTCAATAGAAAAAAAGCTAAAGCCTGCCTGCCGACTGCCACTAGATGACGTCATACTGGTGGAAACTAGAAAAGGTTTGTCCAAGGAGTCATTTGTTTGAAAAAGTCACTAAAGTGGCCTGGAAAGTCAACAAACAAAACAAAGTTATCAACACTGACAGGCACTATGCATGGGACATTGGATTACTTCTGAATTCACCTTCAAATAAAAGCAGCAGTATTTCAGCTGCATACACTGAGAACTTATCAGTAAGTACCAAATGCAATCTTTGCCATTGCTGGTGTGCTGTGACGGGTGCCTATTGTCTGACTTGACAGCTCTTTTCTAGTATCTCCCTTGACAGCGACGCCTACTCTCATCTACTTTCAAGACGATTCGCTTGACATCTCATATATTGTTAGGAATGTTAATGTTATTTATGAGGTCATCACTGTTAGAACCTATCAGAAACGTACCTGCTACCTTGGAGTTATAGGCCACGCCCACACCACAGATGTTGTTGTTTGAAACCGCAGACACCTCTCCAGCACACCTGGTTCCATGACTAAAAAAACAAAGTTCAGAGATCACATTTCACAATGGTTTCATTTGATATAACAGTTAAATATAAAATACAGAACCAGGGTTCTGAACTGGTTCAAGGATAGGAAACAAAAATAAATACAATTTTAATAATGTTATTTTATCGTTCTGTTTAGTATTTTAACCCTTGTGCATCAACAAAAAATGTCCGTCAAAAATTTGTCATAAAAATTTGAAGCTATAGGAAGCACAGAGATAAGTTTGGTCTCATTTAAAGAAGACGGCAGATTATTGTCGAAGTAGAAAAAGTTTTTAAAAAAGTGAAACCAAATGCTTTATGAACAATATTTTATATAAAATATGTATTTTATGAAACAAGTTGAACTCTAAACTTGCAAGAAAATCAAATCCATAAATCTAAACAAGTTGTGTTCCAAATTTGAGGTTGATATCGCAAAACATGAGTTTTCAGTAAGATTTTGTATAGACGCAGTACAATATTTTCCTCATTAGGCACCAGCAAAACTGCACTGGTGCACACAGTGGTTGGATTTGTGATTTGCAGTGTTTTTTCTCTCTTAAATATTACAAGAACACACACGCACACACACACACACATACATTTTTTTTTATTTTTTTTTATGACACACCAACACCGCCACCCCCGCATACATACAGTATGTTTACTTGCTCCATTGCAATGTATATATCTATATGTGCATCCTCAGAATCTGTCTGTCAGAAATTGCCTGTATCACGCAGCATCCACAAAGATTTGTATATGGACATGTAACTGAATATTCCACTACAATGGCCATAAGATGTTTATCTTTTTACCAACAGCTAGATTTCTAAATGAAATTGGAATATTGGTTTAACTGGGAAATAATAATAAGGTCAATATGTTTACGACACTTGGGTGATCAGAATATGACTAAATCTCTAAATCTGAATTTATGTTTACATAAATTAAGTCATTGATTTTGACCCTTGCACTGCCTAAATAGCAACCCACAAACGCTCAAGACAAGCTGCTAAAATGGTCTGAGGAACAGAGACTCCTCCGGAAGAGCCACAGCAATGCGTCCTCCTCCCCTGCACTCAGACAGACAGCGTTTCTATTTATATATAAGCGTCTGATTATGCTGTGAGTCTGCAGCTCAGATGATATTACTGCTGCTCTCAGCACACGCCCCAGCATGCTTCACACCCGCAACCGGCGCTGGAAAAACACAAGAGCCACTTGTCTTCCTTCTATTAGATTGTGTCTGTCCTTGATGCTCACTGTACAAAATATCAATTATGCCAAGGTTCATCTGTATTATCTTCCTACAAAATACTGTATTCAGATTTGTACTTGGAAATCAATGCAGGTTAAGTCAGTTTTGTGTGCAAATATTTTCAAAATCATCTATTCTGAGAAAGACTAACCAGTATTAGGAAAGCCTTGTATAATAAGGCTCTTCACCTGACCTCGATTTGTTTTTTATCAAACTTCTTGTACCTGAAGTTTGATCATAAATATAGCTACAGATTTCAACACAAAGCAAAGCACATATTGTCATTTAACTACTACTGTAAAAATTTCCCATCAAAGCACAGCAACTATTAGCATTTGTTGCCATGCGTCTTTGGCACAGTGACGTCTCTGAAGGTGTGATAGTGTGCTGTTTGAGCAGTGCGGCACGCTGACAGAAGGCTTGCCAATCTTCACTGACCTTCTTCCTCCCGTAGGGCACCTTCTGTCCACCATACATACTGTACGCAGGAGAAATATCTCACAAAGCGTAGGCTGCCTGCTGCACAAGCCTCCACAATACACAGCTCTGCATCCAAGCCAAGAAAACATCTACCCTGTGGTTTTGGATGCGCTTCAGCTTTGAGCAGGTTCATAGCTGGAATTCTGGCTCTCTTGAGCATAGATTGCTTTTTAACTAGGTTTAATCAGGCTAGTGTAGTGAATGCAGCATGATATATGTCTTTACAGGAGCAGAAGGGATTGTGCTCAGCTGACATGAATTTAAATCGGTAAAATGGCATTTTCCAGTCATTTTTCTACAAACCATCCTTAGCTGGTTGATTCCTGTGAACGGTGTAACTTTTTTGGCTCTGCATCACTACTGAAGTGTTATTGTTTGAGTATTAAAAACACTGGCTCAGCCAATGGCATGAATTTGGGCTGGGACTATATGTTTGTCCAACATATAGCAGGTGCTCCATAAGCCCGTTTGAAAACAGCATTATCTTCATGACCGTTGCTAGTGCCACAGAAATCATACACTTTTGTAGACAAGCTGCTGTATTGGGCTCCAAATGTGACGCTCATTTATGAAAAAATGAACTACAAACATCAAAAACAATTCAACAGATACATAGTCTTTAAAAAATATTCAATGTATTTGTCTTTGTTTGTTTGCTTGATTCTTAGCTTTGGCACTTTTCCTAAAGCAGTGGCAAAGTGCAATACATGAGTATGCACTGCATTCTCAGCGATGCCACAAGGGGTGCTGTAATAGAAATTAACATACAGGTGCATCTCAAAAAATTAGAATATCGTGACTTCGTAACTTATTCGATTAGAATATCGTAACTTATTTCAAGTGGTTTGCTGACCATGATGTTACTGTGCTTTATTGGCCAGCCAATATGCCTGACTTGAACCCCATATGGAATCTATGGGATATTTTCAAAAGAAAGATGAGAAACAGTCGATCCAACAATATACAGACGATCTGAAGGCTCAATAGTGCCTCAGCAGTGCCACAGGCTGATCGCTTACTTTTGCTGTAATATGTGCTGCCAACCAAAAACTGAGTGCATAAATGAACGTACTTTAAAAAACTTGAATTTTTTCACAATATTCTAATTTTTTGAGATGCACCTATATAACCTAGGGCTGTGCAATATATATCGAAATGATCAAAATATCACAAATGTACAAACTGAAATATGCATATTGCTACAGTTTGCAATATTTGGGGCCATGAACGAAAGACAAAGAAAAAAAAAAAATCACTCATTGCTCTTGTCTAAATAACTTTTGTAGCTTAAATATAAATCAGTGCATACTGAATTCATAGAGTGAAGACTAAGCAGTGTTTGTATTTTTTCTTCTTTTATCATTCAGTTCCTAAACCTTAAAATGACATTTTTTAATGTAATGCAAGAGTACAACATTACCACTCACTTTCAGAAGTTGCTTTCTTTTCACAAAAGTGAAACATGTATGCTAGTTATATTAGAATCAGAATCAGAGTAAGCTTTATTTGCCAAGCGTGCACAAACACAAGGAATTTGTTGTGGTTTTACAGGAGCTCTTGATACATGCATGCATATAAATTACCATATGACAATATGCAGAACTGACTCATCTGAGCATGTTTCATCTGAGCGTGTGGCACTTAAAGCATGATCACATATTGTATTTTTCTTGAACATGGCACAGCCCTAAAATAACCCAACTTCATCTACTGCTAGTTCTCTTTCAGACCTGCAGTTATGACAGACCAACAGTTTAAAGATAATAGTTAAAGGAACAGTTTACTAATAAAAATCAGATTAAAATGTCCTCATACTCAGGCAATTCAAGATGTAGAAGAGTTTGTTTCTTCATCAGATTTGGAGAAATGTGTCATTCCATCACCTGCTCACCAATGG
Source organism: Labeo calbasu (assembly GCA_019740295.1). Classification (NCBI taxonomy): domain Eukaryota; kingdom Metazoa; phylum Chordata; class Actinopteri; order Cypriniformes; family Cyprinidae; genus Labeo; species Labeo calbasu. The sequence continues at coordinate 73,388 of JAHKKF010514934.1, forward strand.
ATCCTCTGCAGTGAATGGGTGCCGTCAGAATGAGAGTCCAAACAGCTGATAAAAACATCACAATAATCCACAAGTAACCACTTCACACCATCAATTAATGTCTTGAGAAACCAAAAGCAAATCCATCATAAAGAGGTTTTTAACTTCAAATTGCAGCAAAAATGTGAGTCCATAATCCATAATAATGCATCTCCTGTTACCTCTCACATCAAAATCCAGCCACATATTTGTTTAGAGCTATTTTGGACTGTTTGGGTTTGTAAACGGTGCTTGATCTGTGCAGATTTCTCTCCTGATTCAGACCAGAACACTTTTTCACTGGAGCAAGTGTTATTATGGATTATGGACTCGGATTTTAGTTACAAAATGTCTTAAAGTGCTATTATTATGCCATTTTAAAGGTTGCTAATATTGTTGATATTGTTATGAGACTCCTAAAGCATGTTTACATGTATGCGAGGTCAAAAAACACTTTAGTTTTCTCCAAAAATAGATTTAATTTTACCTCACTTCTAAATTATTCATAAACGACTCGTGCGAAGCAGTTTGAAGAATCAGTCTGCCCTCACTGCTGTGATTGGTCAGATGGCACAGTCCTTTATGATTGGTCTACCGCATACAGAGTGTGTCGGAAAACAAAATGTCCATTGCCATAACTGAATGACAGTAAGCGAACCGGGCACACCTCTATGTTGTAAACTTCAACACCGTATGATGCATTAAGGCGGCTTTCACACCGAACGCGGAAAGCGTTGCGCTGGCCGCTGGGTTCAGTGCAGCCCTTCAGAGTGCAGCCGCAAAACTTTGAGCACGGCGTACACAGAAACAAGCCGTTCTCGTGAGGCGCAGGCAGTTAAAATGAATGGGTTTCATAGCGCAGCGGTGTGAAAGCCGCTTTGTGTGCCATCCTTTATCATTACTCCAACTAATGAGACAGACAGACAGTCAAGCTGCATCAATCACAGATTTTTAGCTGCTGAACAACAGAACTACAGAAGCGTGAGTTAGCTGGTTAGCAAGACATGTGCAGGGTTGTTACACAACATAACATACACAACTACGTATTTTGAACGA
>JAHKKF010514935.1:9517-25329 GCA_019740295.1 Labeo calbasu
GTAAGAAAGAGATGGTTCTTTAAAGAACCTTTGACTGAATGGTTCTTTGTGGAACCAAAAATGGTTCTTCTATGGCATCGCTGTTAAGAACCTTTTAAGCACCATTATTTTTAAAAGTGAATCTCACACTTGCAACTTTTAATCTAACAATTCAGAATTATTTTTCACAACTCTGACTTTTTTGTGAGGAAAAAGTCACAACTCCTTTTTTGTGGTGGATGTGGACTTACTATACTTTATGATGAATGCCTTCAAAAAAAAAAAAATTCTGATTTCTTCCAACTCAAATATACAGGGATCAACTGTAATGCATGACTATTGTAACTGAATTGTAGTCTTTAGTATTTGGAAACCATTTCTTATCATATTGCTATGCAAGTTTGCAAGCGTTCCTCCCAAGGTAATTGTTTTTTTTAGTAGTTTTTCCACAGTGTTTGTATGGCCTTGTTGCAAACAGTAAGAGTGAAGACCTTGGGACTTACAATATGCGTTTCAGTAACATTTTTCAAGAATGTGAGATGAGGGCTGAAATGAAATGCCTTTTAAATTATTGAGAGACTGTAAAAAGTTGCTGAGTTTTACATGTACCTCAGTGCTGGGTGTGGAGGAGTAAAGTTTTCCTGTTCCTGTCCAAATGAAGCCATGTCTGTGTGATTGAGGTTTATAGTGGGAGGTCAGCAGTGGCAGCCTCTGGGCTCAGAAGCCTTCTGGGCACCATAAATCAAGACAAGGCAATAAACACAGACAGCAGAATTTCTCAGTAGAAAGACAGGTGCCTTCTGCCCGCCTGGACCGCTCCAGCATGAGGTTCAAGGTCAAGGTGAGTCCTAATATCACTGAGGGGAAATACCTTCTGCAATACCTTAAATGACATCTGTAATACAGATAGATTTCATCTGTTTCTCTCTTTTTTGAAGAACAATTAAAGTTAGGATGCACTTTTTTATATTTATATAAAATGGGTTTGGACTTAGTAAAAGAAAATATATATAGTCGGTCCAAAACAGGTGTTATTATATAGTACATATATACTTCTGCAGTTATTACTGATACTATATACAGAAACTACATTTCTTTGTAGCTTCTCACATCATTCAAATGCCAGTGTTCGTGTACCTCAGGCAGAGAAGGCAGAGAGATGTTTGTTTTCCTTCATTTTTTAATGCCAAGTGTGGTCAGAATCCAAAAGAATGTACTGGAAAAATAAAGAAAGATAGCCAGAAACCAGAAAACCTATAGCTAAGCTGTTTTGTTTCAGTGTAAATAAAAAAAGTTGAAATTCTTACCAGTGAAAATATTAAAAGAACTTTTTAACCTTTAAATCACAGTCTGTTATTTTGCCTTTTGCTTGTCAGCACTATGGACAATAATATTTTAATAATGTCTACTAATCTTTTAATAGACATCATATTTTCCAATGTCTAGACTCTCACTTTCAGATGCACTGTGGATTTAACATGTTAATTTAGTGTTACTCATTATTTAAAAAATAATGCAGTCATAAAATATTCATGTAATTAATCATGCCCTCAACCCATATGTAAATTCCTTAATAAGTAATTTTTCTACTATCAGAGCTATTTATGCTTGGGTAGCACCTTCATGTTTTTGTCTACAGTCAGTGCAGCCCACTTGCTATAAACAGTGTGTCTCAGCAAACCACACAAAATAAATGAGAAATCCTTCACAAAGCAGGGAACAGAATGCAATGACCCCGAAATGTGTTTCTCACTACTTTCATGGTGTGAAATGCTAAAAAACAGTGAGACCAAAGACTACAATCTGCAGACAGACTACAAAAATACATACTGTATGCACGGCCAGCGCTGGGCAGTATCTAGTTGCATGTAACGATATTACGTAATGTAGTTGGGTGGTGAAAACTTTTTGAATTCGAAGATCAGGGTAAATGTAACTTTTTTTGTCTTCTGGAAAACATGTAACTATCTTATGTAGCTTCTGAAGGGCAGTACTAAATGAAAAAAAATATATATATTTAGGCAAATTAAGAAAAATGTACTCATCTTCATTCTGTTCAAAAGTTTTCACCCCCAGGCTCCTAATGCATCATGTTTCCTTCTGAGGCATCAGTGAACGTTTGAACCTTCTGTGATAGTTGCATATGGGTCTCTCAGTTGTCCTCAGTGTGAAAAGATGGATCTCAAAATCATACAGTCATTGTTGGAAAGGGTTCAAACACACAAAAATATTGGAAAACCACAGAATTTGTGGGACCTGAAGGATTTTTCTGAAGAACAGCAGGCAGTTTAACTTTTCAGGACAAACAAGGGACTCATGAACAACTATCACTAAACTATTATAACCGTCTCTTAAGTGAAATATCCTATTCAGGTCAGTACTACATAAAAATAACACATTTTGTATGATCCCTCTTATTTTGATAAAATAATTAACATTTTGCAGATTCTGCAGGGTGTATGTAAACTTTTGTTTTCAACTGTAACTGTAATCTGTTACAGTTACTGAGAAAAAAAAATCAATTACAGCTACTTATGAAAATGTGAATGATTACAAAGGGAGTTACATCTGTTTTTTTTTTTTTTTTTTTAAATCTGATCAACTAATGCAGGGGTAGGCAACATCGGTCCTGGAGTGCTGATGACCTACAGAGTTTAGTTCCAACTCTGAGTTTAGAGTTTCTTTTCATAAAAATAATACAATTTATATACTTTTTAATCTCAAACGCTCGTCTTGTTTTACTCTCCCTGAATTCTGTTTTTTTTTTCCAGTTCATGACAATTAGGGTAAGTCAAAAAACTCCCATCTCATGTTCTCCCTCAACTTCAAAATTGTCCTATATCGCTGTTTTACCTTTTTTGTTGAGGGTGTTTGATCTTCTTTGCATATACTGGGTCGGTACTTCTGCAGCGATGTAGGATGATTTTGAAAAGATTTTTGAAGTTGAGGGAGAAAATACGATTGTTTTTCAACATACCCAAACTGTCTTTTGGCAGAGCAAGACAAAATGAGCATTTGAGATTTAAAAGTATTTAAATTGTATTATTTTTATGAAAATAATCGATCGTTTCGCTAGATAAGACCCTTCTTTACAACCGCATTTGGAATTGTTTGAAGCTGCATTTAAACTGCATTTTGGAAGTTCAAAGCCGGGGCACCATTATATGTCCATTATATGGAGAAAAATGCTGAAATGTTTTCCTCAAAAAAAAAAAAAAAAAAATCTTTACGACTGAAGAAAGAAAGACATGAACATCTTGGATGACAAGGGGGTGAGTAAATCATCTGTGAATCTTTGTTCTGGAAGTGGACTTCTCCTTAAACATCCATGGAACCTAAAGGTTCTTCAGGTGTTAAAATATTCCTCACAATATGTAAAAAAAACAGCTCTTTTTATGAACTGTTCACTGAAAGGTTCTTTGAAGAAACTAATATGGATGTTCTAAAGCATTGCTATGAAACCCCTTTTGAAACATTTATTTTTAAGAGTGTAAGATTCAGATAAATACATAATGGCATGAAATTGGGGGTAATTTCACATTAACCCCATGTAAGGATGCTAGAGCAACCCACGTCCAACCTTTAATGTCTTTCCACGCAAATCAAGCCAGCTCACACGCTAGTCCCCCTTCCTTGGCCTTTGTCCTCAAATTCACCCAGACAAAATGGCGAGGAAATTAAATTCATGTCACAAACGTTGTGTTTTTTTCATTGAAAAAGCCCTCTGCGACAGGCCATCCTGGAGAGCGCTGCTTCATTATTCACTATGAACTCTACAGGACCTCACACATACTCCCTGTGTGTGTGTGTGTGTGTGTGTGTGTGTGTGTGCACCGTATGTCCTGCAGTAAGTGGCTGAATTATTCACTGCAGTGCGATGATGAAGCAGTGAGACTATAGACTAGAGTGAGTGCTTCTCAGCTCAGAGTGCTTCATCCTACACTCTCTCACAGCCCGGGTACTGACGCATTCATTTATTCAGCAGTACAGGAAGAAGCCTGCAGCAGTTTAACTCTAGAAGTGGAGAACTAGTTAAATATCTCCAACTTATTCATGACAAACTTCTTGTCTAGCTACTACATTCCACAGACTGTCTTTTGACATTATCTCGAGAGCATACGCTTTCTGCTAAGCCTATTTGCGAAAGAGATTAACATACATTTTAGGCGGTAAAAAAGACAGCTTGTCATGAATAAGCTGGATTAAAGCTGTTTTTTCAATTCCATATATTCTGCTCAAGGTCTTTTGTTAGGCAAACATCACCACATGACCACTGCAATTAATAAGCTGAATACATCTGCATTCATTTCCAGAAGGCAGAAGGTCTCTTCCAGAGGCAGGGCTTAAATTCGGGATCAGCACTGGAGCAGGACCATAATTCCATATCATCCCCTCTGAGCTTTGAAGTCCAGTTCCCCTTCACTTGTTTTTGCTGCATTAGTGCTGTTCCAATGATGCAAAGCTACCTAAATTACATCTGTGAATGGTCAACACCTGGGTAGCACCTCCCCCTTCAGTGGTAATTGGTCCACAGAGTATAACATAAGCCGTCTCTGACGCCCCCTGAGGTTAACGGCCAATCAGAGCGCGGCTTCTCCGGGCTGTATGGGGGCACAGACAGAACGTTATCTCTCCTTTTCTTTCTCTCTGCGACATTGGCACCAATTACCTTGACACGGGATCACGATGAATTAGCAGGGTATGAATTTAGACGGCATCAGCTTTGTTTGCTGAATAGGAAATACTGAGGCAGTGGACGGGGATCACAAGACAGAGTGGTTAGATGTGTAATCAATACTGAAATAAAAATAGCATTATTGGGATTCAAAACAATAAAAATAACCAGAAGAGTAACTACAGTGGTAACAATAATAATAAAAATAGATATAAAAGTATCTATGCAAACATTTTACATACCTGACAAAATAATATAAAGGTCACTCAAGTCAAGTGGTAAAATAGTAAAAGTATTATAAGAGAAAAAAGAAAATAGATTAATATATAAAGCGAGAAAAAAGGGAAAAAATAGCATCAATTTAACAGCAAAATTAATGCAACAAAATGTAATGCTCTTTAAAGTTATTTATCAAAATTTTCCAGTACACAAGCTCTCACTGATGGAATATTAATGCCCAAAACATTATATTATATTATATTATATTATATTATATTATATTATATTATATTATATTATATTATATTATATTATTATATTATATTATATTATATTATATTATATTTAGATATGCATTTTTATGAATATTTATTGCTTATAGTAATATTAATTTTCGAATATTATAGTTAGCTAAAAGTAAAACAGAAACAAACTAAAACTATACAATTAAAATTATTACTTGAAATAAATTAAACATGAAATGATTCTAACTAGTTGGCAAGGCAACATTTCTCATTTTAATTTTATTAATACTAAAATATAGACACTAAAATGTAAATATTAAATGAAAAATGTTTAACTAAATGGTAATTAAAAAATGGTATGGAATTAAAAATGTTAAAAGTTTAAGTTAACTACGTTTAATTTTCATTAAATATAATCAAAGCAAAAACTGAAATAATAATTGAAGTATTATTTCAAAGTAATTGAAACTATTACTAATTTTATTTTGTTCATTTTATTAAGTATTTATTAAGTTATTAAGTATTTAAATGTATTAAGTATTTTTCATATTTTTTTAGTCTAAAATATTTTAAAGTAATTGTTATTATTCTAAATAGTATTAAAACTGTTTACAATATTAAAAAAAACTAATAAAAATAAAAAAGTAAAAAGTAGCAAATTAAATAGAAAATTAGAAATTAATTTAAATTATTAAATTAATTAAATATAAAAATAAAAGCAAATTCAAAATATGAATTAAAACTCATATGGTATAAATAAAATAATAAAATCAAATAAAATTAAAATGATAAACTAACTAGCTGCTAAGGCAACATTTTTCATTTTAAATTAATACTAAAATAGCTGAATTTATATTTAAAAAATACTGAAACAACTAAAACGGTATAAAATGGTATAATTTGATTCAGTTGTTTTAGTTATATAATTATATATTATATTTACCTACTAAAATGACAAAAGTACAACAAAACTTTAAAATGAAAATAAAACGTGGAAAATATAAAAACTGATTCAAAATATGAAACTAGTAATAAAATACTATCTTAATGATACTAAAATAACTCGGTAACACTTTACAATAACTTTCGTCAGTTAACATTAGTTAACTACATTAGTTAACTTGAACTAAGAATGAACAGTACTTCTACAGCATTTATTAATTCTAGTTAATGTCAGCATTTACTAATGCATTATTAAAATCACAAGTTGTGTTTGTTAACATTAGTTAATGCACTGTGAACTAACATGAAATATGAACAGCTGTATTTGTATCAACTGACATTAACGAATTAAAGATTAATAAATAGTGTAAAGAATGTACTGTTCATTGTTCATTCATATTAGTTAATACATTAACTAATGTTAACAAATTACGCCATATTGTAAAACCCACTGCTTTCTTCAGCATGCTTGTCCAATCTTGTTTTGGACATGTACTTTTACCGTTTGTATTATGATTGCTTCTGAATGGATATAATTCAGTTTCCCATGAAATTTCACCATGTACGCTTTCTCGTAAACAAAACAATCAAGTTAAACAAGTTTTCGAAATAAAAGAAAAAATACAGATTAATTACGGCACTCAAATGGAAACAAAAGGGATAAAGCTCTTCCTTGTGTAGCAGAACCGAATCACTTCTTACATTTGAATGCATATTAAACAAAAGCCTCAGTAAATCTCCCCAAATCCTTTCTCAAAACTACGCCAAATGGCTCCGTAAGAACTGCTCAAGCAAAATATTTACTGAGGCAGCTCAACTAGAAAGTCAGATCAGCACAATTTGGCCAGTTACTCAAACTCAGACACGGGAACACGACGGGGGTTTAAAAGGATGGCCGTATGAGGGTCCATCTGTGGCTACAGATAACAGACCCCAAGGATCCAGACATAAAATAACCATAAATATACAAGAATACACTTCTGTAATTTTTTACTGCATTATTTTGTATTTATTAAGGTTAATTTTTTCCAATGGAAACCAAAGAAATGAAAATAAACATAGTTTTTGTACAATGTGTAAATTCATATAGATTTAAAAAAAATACATATAGATTAAAATTACACGTAAAACAATCTGAAGGCAGCACATTTCCCCGCTGATTCTTTGTTTTTTATAGTAGTGTACGTTTTGTCTGAGCTTATACATGCTCTGTTAGCACAGACTAAACCAAACTGCAAAGGGTTTCTGAAACGCTGCTAAATATATATAAAAAATGCATTATGAAGACTTTTCACAGTATATAAAGCACAATTTTCCAGATGGCATATTACCCCAATGAAGCACTTTTGTTGCACAGAGAACAAGTTTCCCGTCTCACTGTCTGGGGAGCATTTAAAATGAAGGACAAATGTGAAATTGTCTATGGAAAACATAAACATATTAGGTTCATTAGGCATCACAAATACATTAAATTAACATTTTAAATAATGCAAATGCCTTTTGTTTCATCCATCTCTCCCCAACGAGGCAGCAGCTATAGTAGTAATTAAAAAAATGCCGTATCCTCAGTTTCATCCGTGGTAATTAAATGACACAAACCGCTCGGTTAAGCGCCTCCTCATCTGGAGGGGAAAACCCCCGCAGTCTCTTCCTTTTGTTTCTGTCCTTGATAGTGGAGGGAGCCCAGATTAGCATAGCTCAATCATTACAGGATTGGATAGAGGCTTTTTCAGCTTGATGATATCTTTGATGAGCTACTGCGCAGCAAGCAGAAAGCCGCTTTGCATATTAACAAAGATTTCGGGCCCAGCTGAGCCGCTCTCACATTAATTCTCACAGCAAAGACCGATATGCAAACAGTCTTTCCATTCGTGCTGCATCTATACCTCTTACTGAGGAAATACATTAGCAATCAAGCTTTTCCTTTTCTCTCAGTGAGTAAAGAGGTCGTCATTTTACTTTGTTTGTGAGCACTGATGACAATACTGTGTCCACGTCAATAAAAAACCAAACGAGAACAACCCAATGATACTCTATTAAAGGTGACATGAAAATCTGACTTTTTCCATGTTTCCAAGTGCTATAATCGGGTCCAAAGTGCATCTACAAACCCAGAGAACTTGAAAAAGGTTAACCTTTTTATGATATTACCACCCCTTAATCTGCACGTTTCCACCCATGGTGCCGCCATTTTGTTTGAGCACCGAACACTATTAGAGTCCCAGCCTCAGGGGAGACAAGAGAGCAGTGGATTTATTGATTTATTTACTTTAAATTATGCTGCTGCCATACAGATCTAATATAAGCATGCTAATTTTTTCCCATCTGTTTACCTTCACAGACATAACCGACTGTCTTGGTAACTCGTGTGTGTTTTTAACATTAACTTGTGTGTATTTGACAGTTTAAGCACAATAAGATGTGAAAGAGAACTTAGTTTAGTACTCACATGTCCTGCAGTGTTGGAACTGAGGGGGGTCTGGGGGGGTCCCGGACCTCCCACAAGCCATAACACCCAAAAAAATAAACTTGGGGAATCCCCTGGTTTTTCAATAAAACTATAATACTTAAAACATAAAACTAGTGAAAATAAAAATGAAAAGGTTCGATTGCTGTATTAAATTTAGACCTGCTCACGTTAAATCATATTTTATTTTTACGCGTTTTTACAGTGTTGCGCATTATAACCAATCACACACGACTCTGTTGAGTTTAGAATGCAGTGGCCAATCAGAGGCGTCCAGAACAGTCATTGCTGAAACTGGAGTTTTGTTCAGACTGAAACTCGCGAATTCCCTGATCATAAACAACAAAGTGCAGATGTACGAACTATGTAAGTAAGAGATTAATTTATCATACAGGGTATGGACAGCTTCATTGATTATAAGAGGAGCTAAGAGTGCTTAAACACTGGCTAGACTGACTGTGCTCATTTAGACTGCGTTCTTTCACTGCGTGATTCAGTCTAATAAAATGCATTTCCCGCAATTCAGGATATATGGGCAGAAAATGTATATTTATATCATTTCATATAGTTACTCAATATCACACGAAGAGTGCCTTTTTTGTGATATTTTTTATATACAACAGTTCAGTAAACTAGAAGTAAGAGACTCAGGTTTTAGACACCATACTTTTGCTCTATTTCGCCAACAAAAATCATTACAAACACAGCTACAGAACTGTTTTGCGTCTCTAAACAAGATGGTGTTTCGTTCCTGAATGAATCAACCGTTTAAATCGGTTCAATCGCAATGACTCGCTTATTAACAGTGACTTACTGACACCTACTGGCGGTTGTAATTCCACATTCAAAGTACCTTTTCATTTTGTAAAATAATTTCAAATATCGGCATTCAACGTTTTAGGATTAAAATATTAAAACATTATTCATGCAATTGTAACTGCAGGTTAAATGCATTCATGTCCTGCATTAAACAGTGGGTAAATACATCTAAAAGTCAATCATATTTATGTAAGGTTTATATAAGATTTATTTTTTTATTTTATTTTTTTTTGGTGTCCCCCAAGAGGGGGACAATTCGAACACTGGTCATGTGACAGCCGCTTTCTGTGCGTGTGCTTCGGATATGTGCGCTCAGAAAACCCTATGTCTAAAGTTTAAACTTATATGGCTTAAAAATGCATGATTTCAGTGCAATAGACATGATAATCAAAACCAAACAGATGTTTTTTGGCACAGTATCTGAGGCCCTGTTTACACTTGGTATTAAGATGCGTTTTGATCCATTGGATCACAAGTGGACAATGGAGACACATAGCTGTTTACACCTGGCATTTTAATCCGTCTCTTCTGTCCACTTTTGACCACTCCGCTTTAGTTTCGTTTCGTTTCAGCCCATCAAAGTTTTAAAAAGTTTATCTGACAAGCACACATTAACGTACGTCTCGCAATGAGGTGGAGAGTAGGTGGTTTTTAGCAGCTGTTTGAATGCATTTGACCACATGCGTGTCTACACTACAATTGCAATCCGATCAAATGCATTTTCGACCACCTCTAGAAGTGGTCGAAAGTGGACAAGCTCAAAACATTTTACACCCCATTTACACCTTTACTTAGCGTTGTCCACTTGTGATCGGATCTGCGAAAATGCATGTTAATACCAGGTGTAAACAGGGTCTGAGGTACAAGCTGTAAAGGCACAGCCCTATTCTGAAATAAAATGCGGCGTTACTATAATTGAGCTCCCTGAAGCAGATTATCCGAGCAGAGTATATTTCTCATGTCTATGAGGCAGGTATTCGCTGAGATTGAGGTTGTTTTATTTACGTGTCTGTGAAGAGAGGTGACAGAGACGGCAGAGAGCGCACCCTGTTTATTCTCTTTACAAAAGCGCATTGTTTTGTTGTTATTATGACTACGCAAATTAAAGTAGATTTTGCAGTTTAAATTAATATAACGTGATATTTTAGCTTTTGGAAGGTGTCTCTCACGTTGTCCCACAGCAACATTAAAATATATTTTGACAAAAATATTAACATATTTAATATTGGGGGCATCCAAGTTATTTGACATATTTGAACATTTTTTAAAAAGTAACACAATAGTTACTTTAACTCAGTTACTAACTCAGTTACTATTTGTGAGAAGTAACTAGTAACTATAACTAATTACTTTTTTAAAGTAACATGCCCAACACTGGACATAATAGGTCTCCTTTAAAACAGAATCCCTGTTGTTTCCTACATAAACTAAAGTAAAACAATCACCACAGCTTCATATTCAAATGAATCTGAAGCTCAGCACTGTTTAAACGGGGCCAGCTGTCCACTTCAGACTCTGTGAGAGGCTTCATTGACCTGTCAGGTCTCTTTACCCACCGCAGTGATGAACAAGAACACCAGCACTTCACACGATGAGGACTGAAGCAGGCTGCTGCATATTAATTCTCGACTTAGGATTTAAATATGAGGTACTTTCCTCAGATGACACCTTCAATTCATTACGTATGCTAATAAAGCCATGACTGATGTGACAGGTCACGGGGTAGAAACTGTGTGTAATTACATGAAAGAGGGGCTAACAAAGGATCATTTTGTTTAAAATTGCTGCCATATTCAGCACTCGAATGTCAATTATGGATTATACAAAAGAGCTTGTTCTTGTGGACAATTAAATGTTACCCAACAAACCAGTGGGAGGAATTAGCATTAGACATTTTGAAGTCATTTTAAAAACTCGTCAGAAAAGCATTCTCAATCTCGTTTTGAACAGCTGTTATCTGTTTTCATCACTCAGTTTTTTTCTGCATTTTGAAGTAACGCATCAGAAATGAGTGATGGAAATGGCAAATTTAGAAAAAAAATCCCTTATTTTGCCAAAAAAGTTTTTACGCTCGCTTGAGGTGGTTTTTGACTTGTTTGACTTGATTCGTTGGATGGAAACGGTGCTTATTTGCAAATCTTTTATGCAATACTCCAATTTTACGCAAGTTATATTTGCAACTTTGGATGGAAACCCAGCTATTTACTAAAACTAAAACTACTAAAAACATTTTTGTTAATTGAAATAAAACTGAACTAAAAGTTTATGAAAAGTTTAAACTAAACAGAAATTAAAAATAATGTAAAGTTTAAGTTGAAGTACTAAAATTAATAAATAAAATTAGTGCTGTCAAACAATAAATATTTGTGTGTGTGTGTACTGTTTATATTTATTATGCATATATAAACACGCATGCATATATTTACAAAAAATATGTTATGTTTATATATCAAATATGTTTATACATAATATAAATTATATGAATATAAATACATGTAAATATTTTCAAAATATATACGGTATGTGTGTATTTATATATAAATAATAAATATACACACTACACATTTATATATTATATAAACATAAACTTTTATTTTGCATGCAATTAATTGCGATTAATCATTTGACAGCGCTAAATAATAAATAAGCTAAAACTGAAATAAAAACAAAATGAAACTATTAATAGTTTTATTTAGTTTATTTTAAGTATTTTTAACAATAAAACATTCAAAGTATTTAAAAAAATAAATAAATAATAAAAATAAAAACTGAATAAAAACTTAAATTATTAAATAAATGAATAATAAAAATAAAAACAGAATAAAAACTTAAATTATTAAATTAATTAAACATAAAAGCAAAGTGAAAACATGAATTAAAACATAATATTGAATATATATAAAAAATTCAATTTAGTGTAATTTTAGGAAAGCTGCAAAACGATTAGTCATGATTAATCGATTCAAAATCAAAGTTTGTTTGCATACAATATGTGTGTACTGTGTATATTTATATACATTAAAAAAAGGTTTTGCAAACACTTGTATATAGTTTATATTACATATAAATCTAAAAATTTTACATATAAATGTAACATTTTTCCTTTATATACAGTTCATGCATGTGTATGTATTTATATATAGGCTACACAGTACACACACATATAGTATGCGAACATAAACTTATTTTAAATTGATTAATCATGACTAATCGTTTTGCAGCTCAAAATTTTAGTATTATTTATACCACAATATTGTGTAAATAATCCTAAAACAACGCTAAAATAAGTACTGTGTGAAGCTGTTAATTTCTGTGCCACTACTGGCATGAAATGGTGCTCAGTAACTAATAACTAAATGAATGAATGTTTATTTATATAACTGTTAACACTCCCCTCATCTACCATTGGCTGAATTAACAAGTAACCCCGCCTCAAACTCACACATTGTTTGAGCCAATGGTCAGGGTTTTGAAAAGTGCTTTAAAAACACTTTTGGAGTGAGTTAACCTATGAATGACCTATTTTAGTTGTCTCAACATTTTAAACTGGACAATGATAAAGTGTTTCATCATCTAAAAAAACTAGATACTTCACCTCTAAAATACTTTTGTTTTCTAGCCACATTTTGACGTGACCCATGACATTTACCGTTATTATACCTGCGTGGAAAAATATGCTTGCTTGCTCACAAGAGGCTACTGTAATATCCGTTGTCAGAATCAATTTTCAAAGCATGAATTTAAACAAGAACACCGAGTTTGAGTATTGCCAAAGCTAACACGTATTCAATATCCCAAAAAAGGACATAACTCACAGTTGACCGGACCTATTGACTAGATGGAGGTCAGAAAAACACCTCAGCGTTCTTAAATAACTGCATGTGGCTGAGTGCATATTCTGGAATATAAGTGATGACAGCTTAATCCAGGCCCCACTGAGGATGAAAGTCCTGCTATGACAGTCGTTCACACTCCTCAACAGGACGGAACTCAGTCTGCTTTCTCTCCGAGCGCTCAGTTTATCTCAGCTAACGCTCTGGAATGTCCCACCACAGACACTGTGATGTGTTGAATAATACGCCGCTCCACACTGACTCACGACACGGGGAATAAACCGAGGCTTCCATAGTCTGTGCTCATAAAGCAGCAATATTAAATCCAGAAGTGTGCGGTATCTCAATGGTTAACAGCCATCTTAATTGAAAGGGTGGTGGATGAGACATGTCACTTGAGTCATGACTGAAAAACGCTTGCATGTCAATCTTGAAAAAACAAAGAAAGAAAAAGCTTTTGTTTGAATGGGGAAAGCACATGGAGAATATAAGGACAGATTGGGGAGAATGGAACTGTCTTGACTTCACTATTAATTAAATTATTAAATCTTTGGAGGTCTCAGGTGTGAGGGTCAGTGCCAAATAAAATGAATGTCCATGATAAAAGGAAAAAGCTTTTGAAAAGGCTAGTTCAAAACATTGATTTTCTTAGAAATGTACTCATCTGGTTTTGAAAAGCTTTTTTATACCATTTTCAAGAAAAGAATCATTAATGAGTCTAAACACATCATGTGGTGTAAGTAAAAAAGTATAGCAACACATTTTCCTTACACCTTGAATACATGTGAGTGTACACATCATCATTACTTTTAAAAGAGCAGTTTTTATTTAATTAAACATTAATTCACACTTTTTTTTAACCATAAAACATGACCTTTAACAACCTAAATTAATCTCGCTTTACATGTTATAAAGTAGTCCAAATATCTGAGAGACTTAAACATTAAATAAATAAATAAAGTGTGCTTTATGACAATATTGTGTTGTGGTTTAATGAAGTACATTTATTTTTCTGTGTTGACTAACATACTACAGCACGTGTAGTATTTGATCATATTTTAAACTGTAGTGAGAAGTGTAATGTTACATTAATAGTTTCAAAAGAAACTTCACATTACATGTTTACCAAAAATGCCTGTTAGTACATTAAGCAGTGCACTTACACTTAACCATACTTTAAAGAAAACAGGAGTAATTATGAATTTAAATATGCGTGTCCATACTTTGGTTCTACTGAAGTGGGTCAAAACGCACTCTAAAGATCAACTATTTTCTCTCTGTGATGTCACTTCCTATTTGTACTGTGTGTATATATATATATAATATATATATTAGGAGTGTAACGGTACACAGATGTCATGGTTCAGTACCTCGGTTCGGGGGTCACGGTTCAATACGATTTCGGTACAACAGGAAAAAAACAACAAATCTACTATGCTAATTTTCTTTTCACTTATTTTGAACAGACTGTAGTACAAGTTACAATTTTTTCCATGTAGATGTGAAAATACTAAATGTTACATCAAATTTAATGTATAAAATAATATATATATAATCTGCAGTACATATATACATACAAGGAATAAATACTTGAAATATATTTGATTTAATTAGCAGATAAACAAGGGACAAAACAGTGCGACATGTAACGTAGCCTATATATGCCGAGTTTCAGTTCATTTTTGTGACAGAAAGGAAACTCAAATGGTAGAAAGCAACATCCTATTTGTTTTCTTTATTTTACAAAAGACCTATTACAGTGATGCGTTATAAGTGTTTCGAATTGATTTTGCCGATTTTGAAGGAAACAGTTTAAGTAATCGCGCTGGCGTGCGAACTTCCAGGCTTCCAGCAGTGCTATCTTGACAGCGCATTTGGTAACGTTACTTTATCAAAATAAAACACAGTGAACCAAACATAAGCGTGTCCGCCTCACTGTGTCACCGTTGGAACACGACCGAAGTGCAGAGCCTATAATTTACATAATAAATAATAGTTTAGGCTTTGCTTTCAAGTGCGCAACTCCTGGCATTCGCTGTTTTTCTGTTGGCGGTTATAAAACAGCACTGCATTACTGCGGATTTCCGGACTGAGGGTGAATTGCCTGTATTCGTTGTAAGGCCTCATGCACCGAACTGAGGTGTCCGTACCGTCACGGTGTGTGTATATATATATATATATATATATATATAGTGGCAGGAGGAGCAAAACGACAGACACAGTGGGCGTGACGTCAGGCCTCAGAGGCTTTTATTAAACAAAAGTGTCCAAAAGGATAAATAAGTGTACAAAATAAATAGGGGATATGGTGTCCTCGACGTGCAGGGTTTCCGTGAAGGAGGGTCAGTGTTCAGAAGGAAACGGTCCAGGTAAGGGGCGGAGTTCGGCGGCCGCACTCGCTCCCCGCCGAGGTCTGCGGCTTCCTTTAACGGCTTCATCCACTTTTGGCCACGGCACTTCCTGAGGCGGGTAAATCGGCCCGGCATCCTGGCCCGCCGCCGTCTCACGTGTGCGGTTCCCGTCCGGACCGCGGGTCCGGCAGCTCGTCCATTTCAGCGGCGCTCGATACCTCAACGCTCCCTTTCTGGACCCACGAGGACACCAGCGTGCATGCACGGGGAAGAGACCGGTCT